>VYYI01000090.1:0-54187 GCA_021029175.1 Bilobella aurantiaca | reverse complement strand
TTAATCGTTAATAGTACATTTCGTGATTCGTGAATTAATGGAAGGACTTACCGATTAGTTGAACTATTGCAATTAACACAGGTCACTTACAACAAATTTTAGATTATAAGTAATTAATTAAAGACTAACAATTAAGATGGAAAATCATCGATTAAATTAAATCAATCCAATTCCAAATCAACTACACATACACACAGACACAACAGCATAACTTTTTTCATCAATTCGCCGCTTTTATCATTTTGGCTTTTTGCTTCCCGCCTCTTTTGTTTGAATGTTGAAAAGAATAATAGTTCAACTAAAAATTCAACTGACAATAGAGGAAAATAATAAAGGAAAAAATCAAGAGGCTCAACTGAATCAACTTCAAAAATTGATTATTTGATTCATTTTTTTGTATTAATTTTTGGAACTCTACAAAAATGTAGTTTGAAGGGGTAAATAAATATTTTACGGTAGCTTCTCTTAAAGCATTGTGAATGCTGCCATTTTAACTAGGAATTTATAAATAAATTATTCTAAGCTCGAGCAATTGAGCTTCAAAAATTGCAAATAATTGATTGCACGGAAGCCTCTTAATTAGCATTTTAATACGCACTTTTTTAATATAATGAAGAATATAATTTAAAAAATAAAAGCTCCTTTAATCTCGATGAAAAGGCAATTGTGAGAGCCTCTTCAACCGTTTTAAAAGTTTTTATAGATTACATGCAATTACAAGAACAATTTAATCTTTTCAGAAGCTCAAGGAGCCGGTGGTGGCTTATGAGATCGGTGAGGGCGTCCGCCACTTCGTAAGTAGGACTCCCAACGCTGGTGATCCAAATGGGACAAATCATCCAACGGTGAAATCCTCTCCAAATAGTCGGCTAAACGGTACAACTCGCGATCAGAATTCCTTGATTGATGTGCTTGCCTAAACGGGCGAATTCGAAGGCCTAAAAATAGGAAAAATCCAACTTTATCCATGGACGGCCGGAACTTATAAATTTTTTAGGCCAACTATTCCAATATTTATTAATAAAGTTACCAGATTGTGGATTCATAATAAAGTTTCGGCGTAGGTCATCAAACATGATAGTATTTCTACTTGAATACTGAGGAAACTTCCCCCATATAACGCCGAGTGGTTTTACCTATTTGTATTGAAAGGTGAGAATAATTAAATTTAATCGAATCAATGATGAAAGTGGACTTATGAGAGTTCTTACCTCAATTACTCCATACTTTTGAGTATACACGCTAATCATGGCATGATAGTCAATATAGAAGGTTATTTTATAATTTGGGTTGGTAGAGACGCCAAGCAGTTTCATCTTCTCGTCGATCCATTTGTAACTGGTCGCAGACCATATTACGATGTCGTAGCTCTATATAAGAAAAATTATAATTAATAATCAAACAGAGCCGCAAAATTCAGCAATCATTTGATTCAGCACCTGATATGACCTTTCCAGGAATTCGTGCAGTCCAGGGCGCATCAGCTCAACCCCGCTTTGAGCAACGGATCTGTGATCGAAGAGCGTGTAGTCGATGTCCAATACCAGGAGCTTCTTGCCCTCGCGCGGAGGGTTCAGAATCTGAACGTTGTACTCCCGGATACGTCTCGCAACCTTCTCTAAGTACACTTCACGACTCTCCGTAGGCTCCACCTCGTCATCGTCAGGCACATCCAAGTCATTCGTAATTTCAGTCCGTAGTTCCGGCGGCACATCTACTGTTGCAATGTCCTTCTCCAGAGAACCCATCATCATTATTTTGAAGCCAGTCTTCAAGTTCAGGTTCGACAATTGACATGAATCCAATGCCTGCTTCCCTAATGCATAACCAAAGTTCAATTTGAAAGGATCAATCAATCGAAACATAAATTGTAAATTATATACCCTTGAAAACAAGGTTGAGTAACTTCTGGCGGTCAACATTGACCCCTGTCTTTTCCTTTATCTTTACTTTAAGGTCACCCACTGTTTTCAGTCCTGACACGTCAATGTCATACTCTTTTCCTGACCACTTTACCATGACCTGTGGGTTGTTATTGAGCATCGTCGACATCATATGCCCATTCTCTCCTTCCTGGACGCAACTCGTCGGAGAGGCAGCTGCCTGATCCATCATTATGTCCATCGATCAGCGTTGCAGCGTTCCAATCCCTTTGACAGACTTTGCTTGAGGTACAATTGGAGCCAATTAATCAGCGATTTAACCAAATCACAACCAAGAGCACTTCAAGAGTAATTAACCAATTGCCACCAAACGATTAACAGTAATTTCTCGGCACGTAGACGCCTCGTCTGTGGCTTGACCTTTTCCTTATACTTATTACCCTAATTGGAAGCGTAATAAAGGTCAATTAAGGTCAAAGGTTATAACGTGTTTTAATTTTTTGTGTAATTTTTTCAAACAAAACAAATACTTAAGAGAAGGGAGGGATAAACAATAAAAAGGATTTTTTTTTACCTTTTTTTTAAACCTCTGTGTATTGTCTATTCCCTCGACTTTTGCCCATCTATTAGAACGAAGCCACCAAGTGCTGGGCGAAAATCACAAGAATATAATAAAAAAAACTAGCAAGAAATATTTTTTAACAACCAGTTTTTGACGGAGAATAAAAAATATGTAATAATATAATTCAGCTTATTAAATTAAATTAATATACCAATTTCAATTACAAATGATAGCATGTTCAATGAGTGTTGAAAGAAAATGTAAGAAAAAAGAATAGAGAATCCGTTACAAAACATTAACTCGTAATGAAGGGTTTTTTGAATTAAGCATTTTCTCCCTTAGCTCAAATATTTACAAACAATTTTACTGTATTTGTATAAGTGATTTGAACGAAACTGTTATAAATAGTAAAAGGATGNATTAAGCATTTTCTCCCTTAGCTCAAATATTTACAAACAATTTTACTGTATTTGTATAAGTGATTTGAACGAAACTGTTATAAATAGTAAAAGGATGTATTTTTTGTTTCAATTTAATTATTATTTGCAATTGTTGCCCATGTCTGTTGCGGGTTTGTTTCTGGGTCCCGCCGAAGAGTGAGTTGCTTCCAGATATTTTTATTTCGATTCTCCAGCCATGATTTCGCATTGAAAAAAATAAGCGTCGACTGTCTCAAGTGCTCATGTGTCCAACGTGAAATTTTCTGGATTATTTGTCATCGATCAATTAGTAATCGGTTATCGGTAATCGTTGTTATCATCGGTATAAGGTCAACATCAACGAACAAAGTACATGGTAAGGTAGCGGCTATTATTAACATTACATTTGGAGTAAGTTAGTCTTATCTCAATCCAATTTGCGTGTTATTTAGAAACTGATTTAATCGCTGAAAGTTGGATCTGCATGTGCACAAAATGGAAGAGGCAGAAGGTCAAATGCCGGACGCTGGACAAGTAAGTGAAGTGGAAACGGACACAGAAATGCCCGCATTAACATCTAGATAAACCGGAAATCGAAACATCGGTGCCTGAAACTGAAGAGAAGCAAGGCGTTCCGAACGAAGAAGATCAACTGGGCGTTTCCAACGAAGAAGACGATGAAGACTCAAGCAGTGACGATGGGGCAGAGCTAGTGTTTACAGGTTTCGAAGAGGAGGAACAGGATGATATCTTCCCTAAAGTTGAGGATAAGTCCAAAGCGCTGTATGAAAAAGTGAGGGACCTGGAGTCACATCATGCTGTGGCTGTTGCTGAACTCTTTGCACTTCAGAGAATGCCAATTAAAGTGCCACATAAGATGCTGAAAGGTGTTGGTGGAAGTGCTGTGTACATTGAGAAGATGATAATTAAACAAGGAAACAAAACTGTAACATATGTGATGCCCAAAACTCCGAGACACCATGGGAAGAAAGGGTCACCAGGAAGCGATGATGGAGAACTCGTTATTGACGAGGGTATCGGGCTCAATCAGCGTCTGAAAAAGAAGTCCATGTCCAGCGCATTTGAGAAATTTCCGTTCAGTCAACCAGAGCTACAGTTACTTAGGCGTCCCCTTGCTGCTGGTATAATTCATACGATTTACTACTTTCCCTACTTCAATTAACGATCGCCGATAAGAATCACGAATTAAAATCATTAAATTTAAAGGTTGGATTCGTGACGTTATTTTGAAGTCTTCAGACGGGTCCGCGCCAGGACAGGTGTCCTACTATTCTCCTGACGGGTCAATGATTCGATCGTACAAAGATTTGACTGTAGCCTGTAAGTCCTCACTGGCCAATTTCTAAGTTCAGTGAGCTGTGCTGTAGTTAAAGTACTGTTTTTTTAAAGTGACTAATTACTCCGGGAAAGCTTTAACTCGAGCCAACTTTTCTTTCACGGCGCGTCCGGTTGGAGGGTCGAAAAATGAAGTTGTTCGGAGACCACGTAGGTTTTCTGTACAAAACTCATTCAGTCTAAATCTTTACAAAAGTTGACATGCGATTTCTTCTTTACAGCTGAAGATGGCAAAGGAGATAATTCGACAGGCTTGACTGGAAAATCTATAATACCGAGAAAACGAAGACGCCCCGATGTGGGTACCAGTCTGTTCGAGTAAGTTGTGTAATTAAAATAATTGCCAAAGAAGAAAAAAAAATTCTGTTTACAGCATTATGCATATACATAATTTGTATTACATTTATTGTTGGTAAAAATCTGTATCTTGAGACAGCGTTTTTGGGACATCCTCAGTGTATGTCTGTTACGAGTATTCAGCATTCAATTTGCAAATATTTTTACAGTACACAACTTGAGGGTGATCTAAGCAAAAGGAGAAGACGCCGGGCTGGTCTACCACAAAAGAACACACTCATTGAAAAAATGCAAGCAAACGACTCCGAGGGTGGACTCTTTGGTATTTCAGCCTTGTCAGAGATATTTGCAGGGTGAGCCTGAGCCATAAATGAGCTGACTTCGTGATGGCTTGTAGTAATTTTTAATATAATCTCAGGATGGAGAAAGCTGATGCAGAGCGTGAGCTTGAAGAGTACAATCGTATGATGAGTTTAATGGCTGCACAAGAAAATGTACTTGACGCGCTGGATCCAAGCGGAACGGCATGTACAGTGACGGAGGATGGCGAACTTCTCTCGAGAGATGAAGTCCTACCTTGTTCCATTCGGTGTCCAGGAATGACTGGGAAGATTCCGGGACTTCAGTGTACGCGATGCCTTTGTTTGTACCATGCAGAGTGTCTCGGCTTTCCGGAAGATATTGACTCGACAAATTTCTTATGTCCGGTAATTTTTTGGAAGAAAACGAGTTTTTATTTATGTGAAAATTTTACACTTTTAGCTTTATAATTCTAGAATACTTTTAGTAATATTTTTCTCTCTAATAGAACTGTGAAGGAACCGATGATGCTCCAACTGGAAACCATTCTCCCTCAAAAGACGCAGTCTATGACTTTGTACATAAGATGTTGGAACTGAAGAGTTCTCCGGGATCAGCAAATTTAGCAGCGTCAAAGATGTTCCAAGGTTTTGGAAAGGGAATTAGCATTAATAAAGTGGATCCCTCTGCCGGAGACACATCACCCTCGAGTCGAAATCGAAGAATGCCCTCAATTCCACAGCTCACATCACATAACTTGACAATTACACCACTAGTTCCCTTCGGAAAGGGTCAAATACCACGTGTTCCAAACCTCTCTCCCATGAACAAGTCCAGCACAAGCATTCCAGTGTTCAAGAGAGGGCGGGGCGGAGCTCCGTCACTCATTGACTCGATCCAAGTGTGTCCTCAGAGGCAAGGAAACTTGTCCAAAAGTTCTCAGCAGGAGGGTTCGGGAAGGTCGAGGCAGAGATACCCGATACCGAACTTTGGTGCTTCGTTTGGAACCGTGAAGCAGCCGACGTCGAATATTTTTAGAAACTATCCCCAGAGTGTGGTGAGTGTTGGACAGAAGAAGTTCATTGTGATTCCCAAGAGCCCGCCCCCTAATGTCATGGAAATGTTTGAGCAGCAGACGACGAAGAAGCAAGCTCCAGGGTTCGGGCGGCAGAAGAAGTTTCTCGCAGAAGTATTCAATTATTTGACGGTGAAGGATTTGCTCAAAGCGTCGCATGTGAACAGAGCGTGGAGAGACGAAGCGTCGAAACCAAGACTGGTAATTTTAATGTTTAAAACAAACTAAAGCAAAACATACCTAAAAATTTTAGTTAATTTAGTAATTTTTAGTCACTTTTTTGTCATTTCGTTCCGTCACACTTACAGCTTTTTGAAACTTGAAAAAGTGTTTTTGTTGAATAGAAATTTATTTCATTCAGTTTTATAAAAATGAAACGTTTACTTCTTTTAACGAGTTTTTATCATTTTATCAATCAATCAATCCATTTATCGTTTTAATCGTTAATCATGAATTTTACCGTTTTTTGTTTTTATTAGTGGACGGAAATTCGATTGAAAAATACAAGGATTTACGACGTAAATTCGTTCGGTGATTTCGTGGCAGCCCGTGGAACGGAAACAATTGACTTTCGTAAAATGCTGGGAAGCGTTTCTTGGTCGGATTTATTTGAGAAGCTAAGCTCAGCGCCATCCCTTCGCACTCTGATTTTGGGCGGAAAGGTTGAGGAGCTTGGAGAAGTTGCACAGAGGCTATGTCCCCACCTTGAAATCATTGACTACCCACCGTCATAGAAAAACGTATTAATTTACAAGCACTATTTTAAGGGTTCCAATTCTTCGAGTTTAGTTTAGGTAACTCCAGTGACTCCTTCGCCTTCACTGTTCCTGTCTGTAAATTATTTTAAGCCCGGACGAATTCTTGAATGTTTTCCAACCGTAAAGTTGCTGTCTTTTTTTTTGTTTTATCGCAAGTATTACAAGTATTAGTTTCAAAAAGTTTGTTTTTACAATGCGATAACAAAATAATTCATGGTTTTATTACAGAAATATTTTTAACTCGATTGAACTTCGAGTTGAAAAGCACGAGTCATGCTTTAACCACATTCAAATGTAAAATCCTTCAACTCCCTAACTTATTATTATTTCACAAATGAAAAGCTTAATTAAAACCCATTAGATTTCAACCATGAGTCGATGATAGGTAGGTTTCTCCTTCGCCACTCAATGTTCGTTTGTATAGTTTCGAGGGCCGTTTGTCTCGCCCGCTGTCCAGCCCCAGCGTCTGGATACTTCTTAAACAGATCTTTCACCTGTAATCATGTTTTCAATTAGGCCAGAGTACCTTTTTGTTAAATGTTAAGTTAGGATATTTTAACAAATTTTGATACCTGTTGTAACTGGAGTTGGGACGAGTAGACGGAGGTGATATCGAGAATCATTCTGCCAAAGTATCTGTCGTTCACAGAGAATCTCTTTACCAAGTTCTCGTACTCGCTCCTTTAGAATAAACAGAAAAATGTGTTAATTGTTAATGATTAAAAAGTAATTAAAACAAATTTAGAAGACTTAAAGTCGTCACTAATACTAACTTTTTTTTTGCAATTATTTACCTAAAGAAATCCCAAACGATGAGGTTTCCGTTGGGGTTTCTGGACACAGCGCTCATTGCCGTAAAGAAGTCTTGGCGTCTTACCAATGACTCGTTTCCGGCCAAAGAAACAAACCTAGTTTAAATTGTAATTAAAATTAAGCTTTAATTAACAATTTTCACGAAAAGCGAAAAGTTTTTTTTAACGTTTAAACGTATTTAGTGCTACATACTTTTTCAGTACTTCTCCATTTTGCGATGACGCCAAGGCACTTAGGAGCCGGACACGCTCCTGTGCGTCCGTTTCTTTTAAGTATCGATTCCAAACGACTTCCCAAGCATCAGCATCTCCTTGCCAAATTCCTAGAATAATTTCTTAATGAAACGAATTGCTTAAATTGGTATAAAATAGGGTAAATTGTAAATCAATTACCCCATTTGTAAACAACTGGACGGATTCCAGACGGTACAACTACGCCATTCTTGACCCAATCGCTGAAGAGTCTGTTGGCGTTTTTGAGGCACTCTTCATGACCGTGGGCACAAGCCAAAGCAAACACCTTGATTTTCAAAAGGCTGTTTAAAAAAAATTGATAATGAAATCCTGCACAATTTTACATAACGTTAGAAAAATTGTCGTTACCCGTCCAAATGCGTCTCTGTTGTTGCTTCGTACCAAGTAAAACGTTTGTAGAGAGCAGATGTGATATTAGTGATGTATTTCTTCAAAATTTAAAAAATAATGAAAAATAATTAAATAAATAAATTATAATTAATTTAGTAAAGAACAAAATTGAATTAATAACGTTATCTTTTGTTTGAACCAACAAATTAATCCGTTTAAGAATTAAACTTTTAAACAAATTTTTAAATCGTGAAAATTCTCTACCTGAAATGAATTGTAGGTTTCCGGAACGCCGGTCTCCAGTAGCGAAGAAATTTTTCGAAAGTGATTGTCAGCGCAGTCCCAAGGGACGAGATGGCCGTCGTCGCGCAGGACTTCGCTGAACTCCAGCGCAAGGTCATAGGTCACGTGCCTGGAGTAAGCGAACGAAAAGATGTCATCGAGGAGTCCGCATCGCTCTGCCGGTGTAAAGGACTGGAGGTACACGGTCTTGATTTCCTTCCAGGCGTCATCCGGGTACTGGACACGGAAAAACCCGAAGTAGTCCGGATTCAATTTCGTCCAATTCGTAGAACCCGACGCTGGAAGCACAACTGTTCACAACAAATCAATGAGGAATTCGTTCTTTCAGCGATTTTTGTTGACCTTACACTTCTCGGTATGATGCTTGAGCACAGTCGGGTTGGATGGAAGCAGAATTGGTATTTCCCATTGGTACCCGAATGGTGATTGGTCTGAAGACAGTGTCAGTGATAAGTCTGAATTGGTCAAGTATCGCTGCTGCCGAATCGTCACTTCACCATCAGTTGTCACTGTCGTGAGAACCGGGTATCCCATCTGCCGTGTCCAAGTATCCATCAAAAACGTTACGTTGACTTCCGGTCCTACTTCCGCCTGCAGCGTTTCCCAGAGGTCCTTTGTCTCGGCGTTCTTAAAACTAAACGCTTTGAGGAACTTTGAGACGCCATTTTGAAAGTTTTTGGATCCAATGAAGTACTCCAGCATCCGTATGACGGAGGCACCCTGAAACGTTAATCAATTAAAGATCCCATGCATTTTTATTTTATAAAAAGTTAATTGACATAAAAAAAAACGTTTTGTTGCTTTTGCAATCGCTTGGGACCGATTCCAGTTAGCTTGAGGCTCCAGCAGCTAACTGGAACAATTTGTCCGTAAATTTAAAAATAAGTTTTGAAACGTACTTTGTTGTAGGAAATGCTGTCAAATATTTCCGTGATTTGATCAGGATTGGACACTTCCTGGAGAATGGGATGGGAGCTCTGTTTGGCGTCCAAGACAAGGACGGGTGTCAAGTCCTGTGACACGAATTGGGCCTCGATTTCCCAGTCGGGATGGACATGGGCCACTGCCTTGTACTCGCAGTAGCTGGCAAACCCTTCGTTGAGCCAAAGGTCTGTCCACCACTTCAGCGTCACTGAAATCCAAGTATTAGTAATTTTACTGGAAGCAGATTTGCATCAAGATTCACAAAAAAGTGACTGAAATTTTTTCCAGCAATAATCATCTTCCTATAAGATAATGAATTTCTGGAAATTCTGGAAGATGGATTAATTTCTGGAAATCCTCTGGAAGATGCATTTCTGGAGATGGTGGAAGTTTGATTATCCTACTTACTCAAATTGCCAAACCACATGTGCGCAAGCTCCTGGAAAGCATTTTAATTAATAGTTTAATTAACTTAATTAGCTTTCAAGTAAAATTAAGTCAGGGAATGTCATGGCTAACTGACATGTGCAAGGACAGACGCCACCCTCTGTTTGTTGGCTACGGAAGAGATGGCAGGATGGTAGAGAAGGTTTGATTCCCGGAATGAAATGAGCCCCCAATGTTCCATTGCTCCAGATACAAAGTCGGGGATTCCGATAATATCTGCAATATCGGTTGCATACGAAGAATTAATTAGATAATTTAGGTAATCGACAATTTACCTAGTTTCGGAAGAGGGTACTCGATATCGAAATACTTCTCGTAAAAATCGATCATCCCTGGTACCACTGACAGTGCATAACGAGTTTTCTCGACCTAAAAATTGAAAGTCTACATGAAATTTCAGGAATTTTTTTAATTTTTCATGTTCATCAAGAAAAATCGTTTCTTATTTCTGCCGCAATACTTGCGTCAACATTTTGACGCTTGTTTTTTTATGCTAGCGCAGTTAAAGGTGTCGTAGAAAAAAACGTCGGCCACGACACATGCGCAGTACAACACAATTCTGTGAATTACCTGAAATTTCGTCGAAAATATCCGGACTGGAACGCCGCGCTTTGATTTTGCGCTCAGCGAATCAAAGTCTCCAAGCGCCACTGCCACCAAATAGGTTACCATTGGCACGGACTTTTCAAAATGAACCGTTGTAAATCCCTTTGAGGGTTTGTCTTCTTCTTCGTTCTGAAAAACTTTTTCTTTTTAATTATGTTATACTTTAATTATTATTAATTACTAAAAACGATTGCCGATTTGGCATAAATTACCGAAACAGGCATATTACTCAAGGCTGTAAGTTCGGATGGCTTGACCAGCGACACAGTAAATGTGGACTTGACTCCTGGCTCATCAAAGCACGGAAACGCTCGCCGCGCATATGTCGGCTGGAATTTAGACGCCACAACATACCTGTATGGGTCACTCGTTAGACACACATAAATGCCATAAATGCCTCTTTTTATTCGACCCAATGCCATTTTCAGCATACAAATTATAATTGTCATTGCCATACATGTCATTCATGCATCATTTTCAGCGTACAAGTTGTGCAGTAATGTAAAATTTTGTAATTTCAGACGTAGCAAATCGCTGATGTCGTATTGTATATGTCATTACCGCGTGTGATTAGCGAATGGATCAAAGAACTCTGATCGATAGAGTCCCACAATACCTCGCGTCAAGCTTCCATTAAATGTCACTTGGAGCTGATATCGCTGCTGTTCGAGCGCTGATCCCAGTTGAATGACCAAAAACTCATTTGGTTCGTATACAAATACATTCTGAAAAAAATTATTCAAATACAAAAAAAAAACTTTTTTTAAATAGAAAACTACGGTTTAATTTAAACTACTTGATAAAGGCTATACCGCAAAATCGTGTAACTTTAATTTACAAGCAATTGTTCGTTTTCTTTTCAATTCCAATCGATATTTGTTTAGAAATCGCTGCTTTCATCAAAGCGTATTATCCTACTGTAACAAAATTGGATTTCCAAGCACATCCAAGATGGCGACTATTTTTCTGTACCTGAATCTCAATCACTTGGCCTCCTTCTGTGGACGCCAGTGACACGTTCGAAATGTCAAGGTTCTTGACATGGAGTCGAAGGTGATCAACGCTACTCTTGACGTCCAACGTTATGTCAACCTGCCTATAATTGGCCATTAATTTAAATCATTTAAAACTTAATTAACAGGTTAGGAATCGGTTAATAACCCATTAAAAACTCCATTAGGAATGTCGGGATGTAGGTAAATATTGTAGTGAACCGGAAAGACATCTTTCACGAGACGAAGATCACATTCCCAAGGAAGACCTCCACAACTTTCAAAAATTAAAAAAATCACTTTAAATATAATTTAAAATTAAATTTACAATTATAAATTAGCTTTAGAGATGAAAAAAAAATCAAACATTGTTTCAATGTGTGACATTGACCGTGACTTTCACACCTTCCTAGTGTTTTTTTTTTCACGAATTTACTTATATTTTAGGCAGCAATTTTTACGTTTCTGCGTCTTGTGCTTCAACGACGTCTCCTGACATGGCTCTCGATTCTCGTGCATTGTGGTCACTGACCTCTAAAGGGCCCACTTCCGTTTTGAGGTCAACTCTGGTGGATCCGAATCGAGCCACTCTATTTTCAGTGTTTTTGAATCCAAGAAGGTAGATGAGGGACACTAAAACCGTGAGGCAGCACACTATGACGACGAAGGGGGTCCACGAGGACAGTTTGAGGGCCATTTTGCCCCCGATTCGACACTTTGAGTCACTGGAAACTTAAGGGTGTTTTTTGAAAAAAAAAGTTATGGACAACAGTCGTGAATGGGTCAATTGTCGTGTGGTGACTTCCCTTAGGCCATGTCCATGGACTTCTGAATCCGGAAAGACGACAATGCTAATTCGCCAAAGTCCATTGGACACGATGCCAAGAAGGGAAATTAAATTACCTTCAAGGAAAGTGAAGGGAAGGAGGTTAGACAGTGACGACAACAGTAGAACTAGGCTAAATTATCATGTTATCATTAATGATAAACCATCTTTTAATGACAACCTCAACTAACTAGAGGACTTTAATAAATCGTTTTTATTTTAATTTCCAACACATTGCACTGTCACAATTGCATTGCCCCACCTCCATCTCGAGTCATTCACATTAGCGTTTAACATTTAGGTAAAGCAAAGGAATGAGAGAACTAGTTTTTAAATAAACGTCCTTAACCATCCTTAACTATAAATTAATAATTTTAATTACAAGTCATATAAATTAATTGTTTTTAGTAAATTTTGAAGTAGAAACAAATGACTAAATTTCTTTTACATCGTATAAGATTTACCCCCAAAACGGCGAACATATCACGAAGACCAAAATATACTGTCTACCAAAAACCTAAGCTGCAATGATAGAACACTCTTATTTTACTGTGTACAGTAAACGGTACAAATTAATTGAATTACAATATTACTGAATTAATTGAATTACAAGTAGTTTTTTAACTGTTTTACAGAATTTCCGCTACATCTTTTTTTTTGGTAATTATATCGCTCAAAGGTACAAGTGTATTTTAGGTAAACGTAACTTATGAACACAAGGGCCGTCGATTGCGCTATATTGACCCCATTTCCTCCTTAACCATTTTCGCATTTTCAAAGTTATTATAAAAAAAAAGAGCAGAATAACATTTTTAGAGACGCTTTTAATTATTAATTGAGTTGAAGCTTTAGGGAAAATGAAAATGTAACTTTGCTAATAACCCCTGCTATAACCCCCTCTTCGCATCATCGCTTAAATTTCGCTTCTACTTCAGCATAACGCTGAATTTTTTGATGTGTTGTAAAAACGTTTTGAACTTTCTACTGTGAGTATTCTCGTGAGCAACACTTGTTTACTTTTTTGAATGACCTCTCCTATATAGCCGAATACGAATTATTTTCGCGTTACTGTCTTTACCGCTTTCCAGTGACCGTTTAGGAATACTAATAACAATTCTCGAAACTCTAAAGCTGTCGAATTATGTCTGTCTACCTGTAGCAGTACCACAAAAGTAAAATTAAAGTTAATCGACTTCAATTAATTAATAATGTCAAATATTACCTTAAATCTAATGGTAAATTAAGTGTAAATCTTAAATATCAAATCAATTGGTCTCCCATCTTCAGTGTTTCAATCTTTTTTTTTTCTAAGGACCGAAGCATTAAATTCTTACTAAGAGGTTTTAGTCTTTAAAACTTAATGGTAATTAATTAATAATTAAAACTTTAATAACTCTCATATACCCCTTCACTTTGCATCCGCCATCCACTTTCCTACTCTAACTTCCCACGTACTAACGAAGAAGACTTCCCATTGCATTGTTAAATTACGAATTTCCATAAGGGTTATTTAAATTGATTATTGCACTATTGTTCCATTAATTGATTAGATTGGAAAGGAGTTTGGATGAGGTAAATTATTGATACCAAGTCTTTAAAACAACGCATTACTCCTCATGTTGCGTCGTCCTCATTTAAAGCAGCCTCTTAAATCTTCCCTGAACTAACCCTCTGCAAAAATTAGTATAAACTTAAGTCAGCTACCGTATGGTCATTTACTAAATTCAAATTTGAACATGTTTTCCCACCTTCTCTCCAAATTAATAGGAGAGTGGAAAATGATGAAATTCCAAAATTTAGGAGATGACCGCACGGAAGTAATACTAAATATATTAGAATAAAGCGGTATCTGACAATTTCTTAGGTGGATTTCTTTGAAAATTATGGAATAAATTGGCAGGGATTGGCGTTCATCATTCATTTCCATTTCAGCGCAGCATGCAAACTCATGCAGAGAAATCGGATATTGGAATGCTATTTGTTTTTGGAATATAATGATTCGGAAGTAGAACATGTCTAACGGATGTGGTCCATCGATTTTTGTAGAATACTTTGAGTTCCAGAAGAGATCAGCGAGTATTACGCAAGTCGTTAGAAAAAAAAAACTAATAAATTTTAGATTTGAGGTAAAACAGAATATCAAGAGATTCCAAATTGCAAGCAGAGATTCGTTCGCTACAAATCTCTGCTTCTATACCACTCTTACGATGGATTACCCCGGATTCATACTGCGACAATAATTCTGGGGTAGCAAATTGTTCTAACATCAATTAACTAAGGGTAATTATTGTTAACCTAGAGTCTTTTAAAAATTGGTAAAATGCAAAACTGCCTCTACTAAACTGTTCCTATGTAAATTACAAAGAGTGGTTGTTCGAAAGTTGAGATTAATTAAAAAAGTTCGCTTTCAGAGAAAAACCGCTTCAAAGTTACGTGACCTACTCTATGTTTACTACATTTACCCCATGCGTCGCCAGCTACTTCTACTCCGTAGCCACGGTTCAGCGATGAGTCTTCAACGTGAGCTACTTGAGAAGATAGGGGTGAGACTCGTCCCCCAGTAGCAAATTTCAAGTTTTCGGTTGCGGGAGGTACCGTTTGAGGGACTTCTCAATGTTCATGCGGTGCCCAAGCTTCTTCACGCCCAGTTCCAGCAATGTGGCATTGTCAATGCGAAGGAGTCGCTTCCCGTCAACTTGTCGCTGCTGAAACACAGCTTTGTACTCTGGCATAAACAGACTCTCCAGCCAGTCACAGGCGTCATTTACCGACCAATCAGGAAGGGCCTTGTTTCGAAACTCTCGGCGCACGACTCGGTTCCCTTGTTGGTGGTGTGGGAGAGTGGCGCTCGACTCTTGTGCGTTATAGTTCTGTTGCTGGAGCTGCTGTTGGTGTGCGTGCGGAATTTCATAGTGGTCAGTTCCTACTTGCTTCTTCGGAATTGCTCCTACAATCCGAGGGACAGTACTTTCGTATATATCTAAAAAAAAACGAAGTCATAATTAAAATCAAATTAAAAATCAAAAATATATAAAAATTATTATCGGTTATGAAACTATTTTTCGAGTAGAATGATCTCTTGTTTAATTATGCGAACTTTTTAGTTTAGGTATTTTTTTCGAGCAAATAATTGACATTTCAATTAAAAATGAGTTTTGCTCCAAAAATGTACCTGGAGTATACCGATGGACAGGATGGAGTTTCTCCGGAATATATTTTGTATTTGCCGTTACTGTAGGCGGAGGGTTGGGATTTGAGGCCGACGTTTGTTGATAATAGTGACATTTGGGGTGGTGCTGGTGTTGGTAAAGGTTTTGACCGTGCGATTGAGCCGTGGGATTGCTAATTGTGCCTTGCTGCTGCTGTTTGACACTGGAAAGGGTCTGATAATGTCCGTAGGTGCTATTATTGAGCAAACTTTGAGCATTAGTGGAAGAAACTGGCCGACCGAGGGTGTGGTACACAGGCATGTTGCCCTGTGACTGTTGTTGCATGTGGAGCACATGCTGGGCATGCTGCGCTGAGGCCATTCCAGCATACAGTTGTGCTTGAGCGGCAGCCTCTGCCGAACTATACTGTTTCTGTTGTTGGGCGAGCCGGATTTGTTGTTGAAGGGCTTGGTGCTGTTGTTGCTGTTGAATTTGATACTGTTGCCGAGTCATCGTTGGATATCCGCTGTACATTGACGTGTTGCTCGAGTGAGTATGACTTATTGATCGGTACAATGGCGACTGGCGATTGAAGGAAGTATTTTGTTCGTTCGGCATTTGACCTTGCGTATTTGCGGGAACTTGATTAAATCTCGTGGCTGACTCATGCGTATCGCGTGCATCCGAAAATTCCGGAGGTGGAGCCAAAATTGGCGTTTGACTGATTGGAGGCGGAGGAGTAACACTTGGGAAGTCTTGCTGCAAGTATGAGACATTGAAAACTTTAAAAAAATATATCTAAAAATCAAAATCGAAAAATTGATTTCACTGTAAAACAGCGTTTATCAATCAGCGATTTATGACTAACCTTTAGCGCTTCGACATGCATCCGGATGAGTTTAATGCTCTCCTCTATGCTCTTCTCAGCATGTCTAGGTTGCTGTCCTTGAGATGGCACCAAAGGAGCATATAAATGCTGTTGTTGTCGATTTGCCTGATCCTGCAACATTGGTTTTGACCTCTGGGGCTGAAGGGTGTGGTAGCCATGGGTCGTTGTACTGCTTCCAGACGAGAATGCATTGGTGTGGTTGTGCGTTGGCTTCAGAATTGGCGTCATGTGTGGACTCTTGTCGTCACTCTCACTCTCCAACTCCATTGGTGGAGGGAGTTTGACCAATGAAACAGCGTTTTTAGTCAAGTTTCCTCCAGCGGGGTTCGTACTATTTCGAGCGTTTGTAACGCGCCCTCCTCCAGCATAAACGTTCTCGTCGGAGCTGGCAGGATTTGAATTAGAGAGAAAGACGGATGATTTGTTGTTGTTCACTTGACTTTGGTTGTTCTGCTGAGCATTGTTCGCAGATTTGTTTCCAGGATGATCATCATTTGCCACCCACGTCCTGTCACTCGACTCTTCAGAACTAGATTCCGAGTCAGGATTCACCGATAAAGAGGTTACGTAGTTACCAGAAAGACTCGAATTCGCCGAAACATTTTCGTTCCCTTCATGCTCATCGCTGCCCAGATCGTTTGGAAACGATTTTGAAATTTTGAGACTTGACTTAACTTTTTGAAATTCGTCAACACTCAGGCTATGCGACATTGCCCCGCCCCCATTTCCAATTGCACTGCTATTAGAAGAAACCTCCGATTGAAAAGTCACTGTTTTCTCTGCCTTCCTTGCAAGTCGGGGAGACTGCTTCACTTCAATACGAATCTTGCCCGAGTCGTTATTAACCGAGACGGCAGGGCCCGAAGGCAAGTTCGAATTAGCCGTGGAATTTGATTTTAAAACCGGTTTAAGCCTATCCTTGGCTTCTTGAAGCGATTTCTGAGGATCGAATGATGAGTTTCCGTTTCCTAGCCTTTGGCCCTCGTTGTTGACATCAGAAGACAAGCCATTGGTTACAGCGTCCTTAGTCGGCAGGGCATAGTCCCGCTGCTTCTCCTCTCGTCCATCTCGAGGGACACTCATTGACCGATTCGCCTTCCTAATGTTTAAAGTACCCTCCCCTTCAGGACAAGGACCCCCCAACTCTCGGTAGCCAATGGACTTTAAGTCATCGGGAGACGCATACAACTTGGCACTGTCCGTTGGCTTGAAACTCGACATCACCGAATTATGGTCCCTTCTTGTCAGCGTAGCGTTGATGTCCACCATAGCATACTCCTTGGATTTGGAAATGTCAACTTTAATCACCTGTCCCGGCGGTACGAGGTTAATGATGTTTTGCTGTTCATGTGAAGTAATGGTCGGTGTACAGCCAGTACTCGCTCGCCTCGGCAGCGTTTTGGATTGAATTGGACGAAGAGGCTTAATTGTACGATACTCACTCTCGACAGGAAGGGAGTTTTTAATGGTTGACTTTGACGTTTCTTCGCCGGAAGAGTCAGAATCACTGAGGGAGCCTTCACTCTCTCCACTCGTGGGACGCTTTGACTTGACAGCACAACTCTCCGGATTTTTCCAGCCACTGGTGGGATGGGAGGTGGTTATTGTATTTCTACTGGCAACACATGCCCAGGAGTGGCGCTGATTTCGCTTAACCAAATCCCGGAGCCCTTCCTGACTCCTGGACCTCTTTTCTGGAAGTTTTTTAACGACCGTTATGGTTCCGTCCTTGTTCTTCACTAAGCCGTTAAGATCGGGAGTGCTGTGGAAATCTTTATGCAATGCCGCCAGTTCCTTAGCCTTCATAAAAACAGGTTACAGAATTAGGCGATTACAAAATATTGAGGCATGATAAAGTAAATAAAATATTGACGAATAATTATAAATAAATAAAATAAAGAAAAATATTGTTTATGAACCTAAATAAAATTGACAAAATGTTCACCTACCTTTGAGCGCTTCATTTCTGCCACACTGGTATATATCTTGTGCCCTTCCGCTGCAATACGGTTTCCAGCTTTTTCGACAAACATGTCCTGAATCTCCGATGCTGTTATACGACTCGACGTTGGGCGGGCACGTATCGAAGCCGTTTTGACTGATCCGCAGCCATTTAGAGCGGGAAGAGGTGGTTTTCCAGTCAGGGAGTCTGCGGATGTTGACTTGACTCCACCTACCACTTCCGGTGGGACAACATTTGTGTCTAAACAAAAAAAAGAAACAAACTTGTTTATCTGTCATTTTTGAGTGGTCCGGAAACTAGCAAATCCGTCACAAACATTAAATTTAAATATTCAATTATTCTCTTACCTAGATCCGTGAGGGCAGCCACCATTGATTTTGCTCTCACTCTTCCAGCAGTGAGGCTTGTTGCAGGGTCTCGGCGGGGCGGTGATGGAACGGTGGGTCCACTGGAACCTAAAAATAAGTATTTATACAATTATAATAATTAGCAATTAACTTATAAAAACTTATGCTAATTCCCAAACGATGTAGATCACCTGAAGATTTCCTAGGTAAAGTGGCAAATGAGTATTGAGCCCTTGGTGTCCCACCAGAGTCACAAGTGAGGGAAGACGGCGAACCTGGTTTCGAGTTCTCTTGTTCTAAATTAATGGGAAATGAAAGGCCGACAACTGTCATTGAAACCAAATCACCGGATTTTCGGATAAAATCAACCACTGCCTCGTGCGAGGATTGAGTCACGTCCACACCGTTAATCTAAATGAAAAAACACTGTTCATAAAAGTAGCCAAGCAGTATCGTACATCTTCGCTATTTGTATTTTATTCACCGCTAAAATGAAGTCGCCCTTCCTGAGACCAGCTCTGTCTGCTACTCCGTTGACGTCCACGTCATCGAGGTACTGCAGCGCTGGAAATCGATCCGAGGGCTGGAGCTCCATTAATGGCGAATCTGATTTGGCACCTCTCAGCACAAAGCCAAATCCCTTTTGACCACGGTGCAAAATTACGGTATGTGGTTCCCCCCATCTTTTCCATAAAATATTGATTGATTGGTAAAGAAGTGTAATGCAAATATTAAAATGAAAGAAAAAAACATTTACATTTTCTTGACTCGAGATTTAGCAAATTGCTTCCCGTTTGAGAGACTAGACGGAGGCTTCTTGCCTCCAGATTGTGAGCATTCGTTGGCCATATTATTACGATTCTCGAATGCTTTCACGCGCATTTCCTGAACACAGAAAGCTGGAAAGATACCCATTTGGCCACGTAGAGAGCCTTCCAGAAGTCCGCGGTCAGTAGTGGCCGTTACTAGAAAAAAAAAACATTGAATTCAGCGTTTTGAAAATACTATAGGTAAAAAGAGGTTTAAAAAAAGCTAGGAAAATCTATGTGAGTAATATTTTTAGCAGTGCGTAATTTACTAACCTTCAATTATGTCCCCCTCCGTGAGCTTGAGCTGTCTTGCAGACTGCGGCGTATAATTTTCGATACAAACGACCATCATACCAGGGAGGATGAGAGCATCTGTAGGAGTCGCATCGTAACTCGATCCACTTCCACCACTGTTACACGTTCCGACACCCGAACTGTCACTCGTAATGTCACTGTGATCCAAGCTTTTATCTGTAGAAGTGGGATAAAAGCATTTAAGCAAAATGCTCTCGAACATGGTGACATTTGTTTAGAATAAATATTTTGAACGAAAACCACCCAGCCCCTTGCAGTGAGAAAGTTCGACCGCAACAGGAAGTTTTAGCATTAAACCCTAGCTCCTAACTAATTTTGTGTTAATAAAGGCCTTTCACCAAGGTTAAAAGCTTCGGCATGTTCACAACAAAAATTCACTTTCATTTTAAAAGGAAAACTCTTGTTCGACGTGAATAACTCAAGGTTCACAAAAGAAGAAAAACGCTGCATACAAAGCGATATCACTAAAAGGCTCAAAATTACCTTAAGCTTAAAAGCAAGAACTAACAGGATAAAAGTGCAAAAGGATGGGTACAAAAGGCACGGTAACTCAATTATTGGAAGATTGAGAGTAGAGGGAAATTAAGCAAGATGAATGAAAGGAACAGTAGGAAATGAGAGAGAAATTTAAGCAGGATGAATACTAAAAGCAGCAACAAAAATTCGGAGTGAAAACGTATAAATCCAATGACCAGTGATGGCTGAAGTGGAGTCTGAGATTTCTTCGCTCGCAAAGTGAATGCTGCCTTCGGAGTAGCACGAATTGCAGTCTGAGTAGGAGCTGCCACGGTGTGAGCATGTCGTTTGATTACTCGATGAGGAGCATTCGCTCATAGACGAGGAGGCGGAGCTGAAGGCTGGAAGCGATCCATTGGACAGAGACGGACTAGGAGGACATCTATTCAGACTGTCGTTGGCTTTAGAATAAGAACCAGAAATCGGCTCTAAATTTGAAATGCTATGCCTCAGACGTCGATCTGAGCTGCATGCAACGGAGGATCCAGTGAGCCTCTTATCGGAATAAGCTCTACTAATTACTCCCCTTCTCAAAGGATTAAATTTTGGTAGATCTCGATATGGAACTACAAATAAATCATATAAAATTCGACATTAAAACTAAAAAAAAAATACAAACTAACTTAAATTAATAATAAGCTTCAAAAAATGTTCTTTTTGATATAAAGCAAGTGGTTGACCACACAATCGATACAATGTGTTGGACGCAAATGCAAAATAAAAACAAAACGTCGTCCAATGACTTTTTAAGTGCCAAGAAAAACCAATTACATAAATAAGTAAGTATAATTACCGAAAGCTGAACGAACTGTGAACTGTTAATTAGCCTAAAACTCTATTTTACGTCTGAAACTCACTAGAAAATGGCTGATTTATTACTTCATAAATCCCTTTTCAACTCACCCACGTCTTGAGGACGATATTCTTGTATTGTTTCTGCCAGCTCCATATTACCGGCAATCACTGCCACCTGGTAGGGCGATTGATTGGCAAAGTTTAAAGCTTCCTTATCAGCACCACGATACAGCAGGAGGCGAGCGCAGAGCTCTTGGTTGTTCACGGCGCATACATCTGTATCGAAAAGAAAAGATACAATTTTTATAACTCAATCATTGTCCTCATTTAGTTCAGAAACTGAAACATGCTCGAAATCCTTATTTTTATGATTTTAGAGACAAACTAAATATCTTACGTAGCGGTGTATTTCCAGATGCGTTTTTGGCATTCATGTCGGCCCCATAGTAAAGGAGATGTTCGAGGTGCTGAACGAGACCATTACGGCACGCCTAAACAAAAGTTGGAATATAATCCCTTTAGCAAACGCCATTTGATCAGAACTAATTCAAACTGTCAGTCATCTGTCTTGAAAAATATTTCCTTTACCTGATGCGTTTCGTGCCACCCCTGCTGGTCCTGTGCTCCTAAATACGCGTGGTCATGCAGTAGAGCTTCGCAGAGAGCTGGATCAGCATTAGCCGCCACGCTCAAATAAAGAGGAGTCAGCGATTTCCCATCTTTGTAATTCGGAGAGCCGCCCAACTCCAGCAGGATTTTCACCGCTTCCAAACTCTTCGCCTCCACTGCTCGATGCATAGCAGTGCTTCCGTCATTGGATCTGTAGTCTAGCAGTGCTCCGCCATTAACAAGTGCTAGCAGTAGTTTGGAGGGCTTCTTCATTACTGCTGCTAAGCATAATGGGGTTTCTAAAAAAAAATTAAATTTTAAACAAAATAAATTTTGAAACAATTTGGTAACTATTTTAGGTTTTAGCCAAATTCTAGAATTGATTTATAGTTAATGAGCCCTTACCACCGGAATCCGGGCAGTGGAAATTAGGGTCGAGGCCCTTTCCACACATCTTGGTTACTTTGTCAGTATTATTAGAGTAGACGTGCTCTAGGAATCTCTTCAAGTTGGATTTGGTATGGAGAGCCTTGAGCTGCTTCTCATCCACATGTACACCTTTGTAGAGCTTCCTTTTATAGCGTAACTGTAAAAGGTAACAAACAAATTAGATTAGCTTCACACACTCTAGAAGAGCTAGGAGCGACGAGAAGTAGCCTTCCCTTTCAATTTATGTATCATCTCCAAGTTCAAAGAATTGTTTCGCCCAACTTTCAGCGGCGGAACAAAAGTGTCGCATGCGGCACGCGACCCAGTTTCTCAAGAATGTGCATCACTCGAGCTGAATTAACGCAATTGACATACCTCAAGGTATCCAACAGGGCCACTAAAGGGGTAGTCAGACAATGGCCGCTCCTCGTCCAAGAACTTCCCCACCTTGCCATTACAGGGTGGCGCAAAGAGTCCGTAGTTGAAACTTTCCTTTAGTTCCTGAAAATTAAAAACGATGAAAAATGAAAGAAAAGCATCGAGACAAGAAATTAGCCGTCATTTCTATTGTAGCAACCCGTGACGTCCCTTGTTCGAATTACTGAATGCTTTGAGAACATTACGCTGTGAGTAAAGGTGTGGTTGGGCTGTAAGCTGTGTAATCAAAAGATGCTTTACCGTGCAACCAATGGAACCGTGTAATTGTGGTTCACGCACCCACCGCAGCCGAATCCTTGTTCAATTTGTGTTTACCGACATTGTTACGTAAGATTCCTCGTAATTAGCGTTTACTGTTTTATAAGTTTCACAATTTCAGGCAATTTCCGCATCCGTATTCTGTGAAGTTTTTTAAAATCTTTTCTTTTAAACGTTTTAGAATATCACTGTGCTCACAATTCCCGCTCGGCTGCCGGCTGCTCATAGCTTTTTTGAATTCACAAAATTGTCCCTATTTCCTAGTGACCATGTTTTAAAACATGACGAAAATACGCTTTTTTGACTTAGCCTACAAATTTTCATAAGCGCTAATCCAATTATTGACTTCCCTAAACGCACGTTTTTTTTAAATAGCTTTTGATGCCACTCACCTTCGGAAGCGATGCGAGACACGCCTGCTTGACATCCCAGACCAAATCCTGACGATAGAACTGGAGGCACTTGTGAATGTTCAGTTCGGGAACGTGAATCCGAATCAGTACCGCTCCTCCGCCTTGGTCTTCTTCACAGCCCAATCCTGGAGCGTCGTTATCGCACATTTCAACCACTTTTAAAGAGATGACAAAAATCAGGGAGGACCGCTTTAAAACCACTTAAAATCCCACTTGTCGCTCGAAATGTCTGTCCCTATCGATAGTCATTGTTGAAGTTTTCCAAGTTGTCAAAAGGTTTTTTTTTTCTTAAAATTTTCAAGGTCGAGTCAACCAACTGCAATAAACAAAACAATTTTTGAAGGTACACATAAATGCTCCACAAAAATCAAGAAAATGAAACAGACAAAAATCGGAAAATGTCGCCCACCAAAACGCAAAGGTGTAATGCAGCGTATTTAGCAGTGGAATGGATTCACAAAATCTTTGTGAGACACATCGCTGGCTGGAGCGATATGACGACAAACGGCACTTCCGGTCACAAACTAGTTTATGCGACCGGTGGTTCTGGAGATTGTGAAATTATCATGTTTACTCGCTCGAATGAATGGAAATGGGGTGGTAATAAGTTAAGGTAACTTTTGGCGGGGTTGTTAGCGTTGTGGCAGGAGAAAGCGGGGAAGTGAAAGTAAGTCCGCTCCGCCTGCTCCAGAGACTGGAAATGAAATTCCAGCGAGTTTAAGGAACTCTTCAAGGAAACAAGGGAGCATGAGATAGGCTTCTTTAGCGGTTTAGTAAGCTCTGTGCCTTATCGATCCGAGTCATGTAACGTATTCGCCTACTATCCGCCTTACGTACGTGCTCCTAACGAACCTCCGGCTCTCAAATCCTCTGCCTCCCTTTGCCTTCCAGTACCAATAAACTTCGCATCTCGCTCTTCGCAGATGCTGGAGCCCAGCACCCGTAAGCATACGAGTTGTTGTTCAGTTGAGCGACTTCCAGAACCTGAACCTCCAGAGGAAAAGGCCGGGATATGATGCCAAACTGCTGGAGAAGTGCATGAAAGGAGTTCCAGCCAGTTCCCTTCCTTTTGTCTCTCAAAAATGCTGTTCGAAACTCGTCCACCATTCAGCTAAAGCTGGTTAGCTTTGCCAACATTCTTCTGCTGGAGAGCTAACCAGCATTTTCCAAGCCCAAATATTATTGTTTAGTTGAAATGTCTGTGTAAGGAAATAAACACTCGTTTAATTCAAGTGATAAAACGTAGGGGTTCTTGAAGAGTTGCTTCTGGAATACTAAACCTTTCCTTTTTCTTGTTTTTTAATGCATAAAAATGAGGTTACGGCATTCATAATCGTATCCAAAATCATGGAAATTGCAGTAACCTCCGCCGTTCCCCATCCACAACGAAATTGTTTAATGATTATGGTCATGGCAGTTTTTACAGTTTCTAAAGGCCATATTCATTCAGCGAATTTGAGTTGCTAATAATAAGGGCGGCTTTCGACTATGCAGGGACTTGGCCCGGCCCAGGCACGCGACGACTTTAAACTTTAAAATGCTTGTCTAGGTCATTTTTTCAAATCCGAACCAGATTCCGTTCCTCATTTTGACCTTGTCCGTCCGCGGAAGCTTCCATAAATCACAATTGGACCTGATCACTTAATGACAACAGCTTCCAATGTACCCTGTCCGTCTCCAAAAGCCCCCAAGCTTGTTGTAATAAGGAAGTGCTTAATCAGTTAAAAAACTGTTTGGCTAACGGAATCTGCTATCTGTTTGCTAGCTTATAAGAATCGTGGAAAATGAATTAGAATTTTTAGCACTATCATCAGTTTCCTCCCTAGCTACAAAATGCCATTCAGGGTAAATATGAGTCAACTGAAATCAATATGAAATTTATTAACCCTTTGGTAAATCCGACCTGGAAATGATGAAAAGTGCCAATGCCATGATCCAGGCCCAGGGGTCGGGTGAAGTAATCGAAGAATCTTCTTAATTGAATCTCAATCTCAGAAAGACCGTACCGTAATATCACCTGTTCGTTACCTGAGATGTTGACGGAAGCACGGAAGTAGAGAAGAACGGAACTCCGGTGAATCTCACTTCCGCGAAAGAGGGATCCCGTTAAGGGCCAGGGCAGTTTAACCACGTTAATTAAAGGGAGGGTACTTAACTGTCGTCTGCAGGGGCACTTGAGGGTACTCTGGGATGTTTGTTGATGGTAAGGTGAGTCTGTGATTAGCGTGATTGATTACGAGTGAGTGGCTAAGTGGTGTCTGACGTGTGGGTGGAACGAAGTGGCCAAGATGAGTAGGATGAAGAATGCACACAATTCACAAGATCTTCTCTTTCAATACAGAAAGGGAGATCCCTTCGGAATGTCCATACCCACGCAGGAGGCACAGAGTCCACTTTACCTCGATTTAAATCATCCCTACTTTTAAATCAAGGGTTGCTAATTAGAAGTAGTCTAATTAAAATGCCAATTTAGTATTTAGGATACCCAATCTCAGTACCAAGTACCAAATAAATGCCACACGATTCATGAGGATTCTAATATTTGTCCCTAGATTGTTAACACACCCGTATGAATAGCTACACGGCTCTTTTTCATCAGCACGTTTCAATCGCGTTGATCGCCAAGAAATCGTTAGTTTTTTATAAGTTTATAAACCTAACCTAATTAGCTTACCTTTGTAGACCCCTTCTTCTGTTACGTTACATTTAAAATCAAGAGATTTATCATCAATTAGCTGTGATGTGAAGAAGTGGTGTGATTTTTTTTTATGAAAAATGACGATCTTTATGTCTGTGATTAGTTATAACCGATTCAAAGCAATTAACAATTAAGATTCAGTACATTACCTCTGCTGTTCGTTGGTTTGATGAGTAGATAATTAGTTTATGGCAAGTTGACTTGGAGGCAACCTTAATTTTCTGCTTACTTAATTACTCTTAAAGTAATTAAACGATGATGATGATGTTTTCTCTTCAGAAATCAAGAAGCTAATAAGAAGCCATTTTGATCTTTTTCGAATTTGAGCCTCACGCCGACTGTGAAGTTTTTTTCTCGGAGGGACTGCTCCCTTGTTTTGAATTCAAAAGCGCGGGATTTTATTTTAATCTCAAATCAGGTGTGGTGTAAACAAAAAACAGGTGTAGAACAGCTGTGGAATTTTTAATAACGTTTTATTTATTTAACTAAATTAATGAACTAATTAAAAATAGGCTGATCTCTGCCTAATTTGTTAATTTTTAATTGACTTCACTGTATTCAGTTGACTGTGATGTTGGCTCAAATGTGCAATTAGGTGGTTATCCTTGACCAACTCATCTCGATCGAACCGTAAGAATCTTCTCTAACATAATAAAAAGGGTATGAAAACATTATGCTAAGGTTAATTAATAAATGAAAGGTTAATTGTAATTAGAAAACTAATGTCGAAACAATAACACAGTTCCGAGCGTTTTTAATTGATTGATTGCTGTCCAACGGATTGTGTCAAGATGGCCACCACCGTCGGGTCAAATTCCAATGCTCTGAGCAGAAACACGCCCGGAGCCGGCTTTTCCGATATCGTGGCCGATACTGCTACGGTAAAATTTCTGTAATTGGGGGTATCGGTTTTCAGGTATTATTTTCAGTCGATTTCTAAGAGTATCTATTTTGTCGTTTAGATAAAAAATTCCTCTAGGAATAAAGTCCCTCCAATTTCTTCGTTACACGAACTAGGGATCGATGAAACGTTGGCTCGAAACGTGAGCGAAGTTATCCGAACACTGACGCCTGTGCAACGATACGCAATGCCGGTACTTGTACGCGACATGAACGTCCTCAGCTGCTCCTATACAGGATCCGGAAAAACGGTAGAAAACTATTAAGCGAAACTTGCAAGTCATCACTTTTTTAGCTCTAATTTTGAACAGCGTACGGTAATTTTTAAAGGCGGCCTTCCTGGTACCCATCCTCAACAATGTTATTAGGATCATTGATGACCAAGGCATGTTTAAGCCTGGAGTTCCTGCACAGCCACTGGCACTCGTTGTCGTTCCCACGAGAGAATTAGCAGTACAAATCAAAGAGGAGGCTGTTAGCTACAGTCGCAATACTCCGCTGGCAAACTCAATTCATCTTGTTTGCGGTGGGAAGAACATGGAATTGGAGCGCAAGCGCCTTGCCGTTAAGTTTCCTAAAGAAATTAACTTAAAATAATCAGTTAAATAAGTTAGAGTTATTTGAATAATTAGAGTAGAGTAATTTGTCAATTTAACCCGATTCTTGTTATGTTCAGAACTTGCATTGTAATGTTGTAATTGCCACTGTGGGTCGTCTAATGGACATTCTAGAACAAGAGCTCATTGCGCTTGGTGAAGTTAAGTATTTCATTTTGGACGAGGCGGACGTTATGATGACGAAAGACTTTTTCACTGAAGTCATCAATCTCGGCAAGATTTGTAATGTGAGTTACATCAACTCATCGAACGTTTTATTTTTAGTTGAAGTAGGCGGGTGCTTCAAGTTAAAATATTTCTAGGACAATTGCGTATCGGCCATGTTCAGTGCAACTTATCCCAACGCCGTTCGAAAAGCTGCTGAATCACTCCTTGGCTCTTCCTTTGTCGAAATCCTTGTTGGAGAAGACGGTCCAACTGCTTCCAAAACAATTACTCAAGAATTCCAGCTCGTGGAGCGTTCCGAGAAAAACTTTATTTTGAAAAATACTCTAGAATCCCGTCTTAAAACCGACAAAATACTGGTATTTGGCTCAACAATCGACGACGCGGAACGAATCTTCGAATTCTTGGTAGACAGTAGCTTTTCTGCTGGTATACTTCACAGCGGTCTAGAGTCACAGCGACAGAGAGAGTTTGCGTTAAACGAGTTTAGACGGAAAGCAGTGTCTATTCTTGTAGCGACGTCAGTGGCCGCTCGCGGTTTAGGTAAATGCAAGAATAGAAAGAAGGCTTGACTACTTGATTTACTAAACTGATTACTTTTTACTAATTTTTCTCTCGATGTGTTTTGTAAATTTTTTTTTTTTTTTTTAGATATTCCCAACGTGGACTTGGTAATTAACTATGACTTGCCGAACGACATTGAGGAATACATTCTTAGAATTGGTCGAACCGGGCGTGTTGGGAACGCTGGCCAATCGCTGAGCTTCGTTGAGATGGAGCGTGACGGACCAATGGCAGACAAGTTAATTTCATCGCTGAAGCGAGCTGATCAAATCGTTCCAGGCTGGTTATATGACCTCAAAACAAAATTTGAAGAGGACGAACTTCGACTCTGTGAGACCCATGACCTTGGAGAGCTGAGCAACAAGAAGCGAATCTTTGTGAGTAATCGCTGCTTGAAAATTTACGCTGAAAAACTAAATCCTTTGTCACATTTTGAAATTGTACACTTTTAATTATTAGAACGCTTATGGAAGCAGTGTGGCTGGAATCCCAATTTGCAGCGAAATTGTAGATGATACATGGGACTAAAACTCAATATCACCAACATCGCAGTGACTAAACGGCACCAATATGGCTTCCTCACAGTATTTATATGCTAATTTTCAGAACTTTACACTTTTATGGAAGGCATTTTTACTCAAAAAATTTTAGTACAAAATTTAGAAATAACAATGAAAAACAAATACGTGTTCATAATCTTTGAATCAGGGATCAAAGGCTTTACAACTTGCAATACGCTTCCAGGCACCATTAAAATTTTCCGTGAAGGCGCTTTCTTCGTCAGCTCAATTAAATTGTTTTGAAATTCAAATTCATCTGAAGCTTGGATTTCTGATTACAACGTTTATTAACATGAGGTAATTCATCTCAATTTGTTTTATCTAAAAAAAAAAAGACTAATTTACAATTGTAAGGTTAATTTTAGTTTTTAACCATAATGTGCTTTTGACTTCCTATGCATGGGTCATTTCCATTTTTTTAATAATCGTCGAAAATTTTGCAAGAAGGTGAAACGTTTGCGTAACGGTTTTCTTGCCTAATTAGTCAATTTCTGCTTAATTAATTAATTTCTGTAAATAATATCTTTATGGCTTAAATTAACTAAAACTTTCACTTTTTTACCTGTGTAAAATGCCCTCAATCACTGAAAAGAAAAGTTAAACAAAAACAACACAAAGTGAGGTGAAAGTACAAACACAAGTTTTTAATAAGCTTTTGTCACAATATTATTTCAATTTTCAAAATCGCTTTGTAATTGCTAATTGCTTTTCTGAAAGCACATCATTATGAAAAATTACCTAAAAAAGCTTCGGTTCTTATTTCTTTGTTGAATTTATGAGATCGACAATATTTAACGAAAAGAACATGACACCAATTCATTTACGTATTACAAATGAAGACAATTTGTGATGATGATGAGTTGATTATAAAAATTATTGTTAAAGTCCATCAACCGGAACCTAATTTTCAGCGCAGCAGCGATTTTTAATTTTGCGCTTAATTTTTTTTCGAACCCCTCAATGCAAACCAAAGCGCCTCAAAATAAGTACTACTGTTACTTTTACCTCTTTTCGAAAACAACCCCGCCTGCTTTCTCCTCAAAATTATTAACTTAAGCTTGAGCTCGACACCGGGGTATCTCCGTAGTCCAAACTATCGGGAGTCGATATTTCAAGAAATTAAGCACTATTTCTAAAAAATAAGTGTTTAAAAATTAAAATTTTAAAACAAAAATTTACTTAAAGAAATTTCTTATTTAAAACAACATTTATTTAAAATTTGCAGAAGTTTCAAGAAAAGCTTGAAATCAAAAGTGGAGAAAATCTTTACCTTGAAGTCGAAAAATCGGGCCGACAAAATGGCCGCAATTATTTTACGCGAAACTGCGGGGTTTCTCAGGCTTAACAAAAATCTTACTTTAAAATAATTACTGTAAAGGAAATCAAAACCTATAGTTACAAAGCATTGAAGAAATTGGCAGAATCCCGTTTACTTTAAAGGGACTTTTTACGTTTAGAAGATTGCGCCGCCGCGGTGGGGCTAGAAAATTGTTAAGGGACCATGAGGGCCCTTACTGGAAAATCTTAATTACTTTTTGAATTAGGGAGTACTTAAGAAAGAGTGTTTACTATTTAAAGGAGTAGTTGGGACTCGGAGCTATACCCTTCGTACGTCCTTCGAGCTCAAGAGACCCTTGACGACAAGGTGCATGTCCAAGGAGCCCACTTTACAGTCTGGCAGTGACTTGCTCCATTCTTTTGCCTTGACAGTGGCCCCTGGGCCCTTAAGGGCTCGGAAGCGCACATGTCGCAAAAGACTAAACGATAATTCCTACCTTAGCCATCCTAGTACTTGCGTTCGCAATGAAAAAAAAAAGCCTTAACCTTCGTAACAGTAGTAGATTATACAAACCCTAAAACTTCCGTCGTCATTTCGCTGTTTCTACATTCGCGTATGCAACAAGCGCTGAAATCGCTGGAAGCGCAAGCGTCGTCTCCATCTTTGTAACTCGTGGAGGACGCATGCGCACGACAACATAAACCTAAAAGCCTAACATAAAATTTTTGCGATTTTGACTCTTAAAAAACTCACTGTTCAAGCCTATCAAATGTGTCCTCAAAGTGAAACGTTTTGGTAATGCCCAAACCCCACTTTCTACGCCTATAATGTAAAACGGTGACAGTAGGTCGAAGGTCAAAGGTCAAATCCTAAGGCTAACGCTAACTAAATGTCCCTCCTTGTACAAATTTGTGTAGAAAATGCTTATGACTCTACGCTTGAGTACCCCTGCTTTACCAGTACTGCTCCCTGAGGAAGGCCGCCCAATCAGAGTCCATGGGGACGCAGCGACAGCCGCCGTTCGCCGTGCGCTTGCAGTTGCAGCGCTCACAGACAGAGTCGTGCTTGGCGCTTGGCTCCTCCTTGTTGACAAACAACTTGACGTCGCTTGGCTCCGCCTCCAATTCCAGCGATTTGGGCTTTGATTTCCGCTTTGCCTTTTCCTTGCGTTCCGGCGGAAACATGCTGGGATACAAAAGTTGAAGCTTGTCGGCCGGAAGCTGTCGAAATGGGACAACTTTCTCTTGAACAAATTTACTCTGCGGAATCCACTCATCCGGAAGTCTGTAAATGAAAGTTAAATTAAATTAACTATTAATTAACTTAATTAACATAATAATATTATAAATACATTAAATGTTAAGTAAATTAGTAACAATTTTCATTTAAACGCCCATAAGTAATAAATATAACGTTATTTTGTTCTGTTAGCCGCTTGGTCATCTGCTAACTTAAAGCTTTGGATTTTCATCATTCCCATCCTCCAATTCCTTATGTCCTTTGCATATGAAAAATTTGGATAATGGAAATTATTAAATTCAAAGTTTTCAATTTAGCTGATGACCACAACGACTTTTTCTTTGTATGATTTCAAAGCGTATTTTTTGCAAATTCCAACTCACATGTACAGAGGATACCAGCGAACTAGTAAATGAGGCTCCTCGTGTGAACACATTCGCCTGGAAAGCACCTGTAATTTTGAAAAATGTACAGATCCTTTTTTAAGTACCAGTATGCTTTTCTGCAGGTAAACAAAAATCGTTTTGTACGTTTGACTTACCTGACACGTAAAAGTGCAGCTATGAGAACTACTTCCCTCGATCTGCACGGCTCTGGACAATCTGTACTTAATTACTTCTATTGTACCCTTATCGAAAAAGTCCACGAATTGGCCTGGAAATAATTAATTATTTAAAAGCTAATTAACGACTGAAACAATAATTAAATTTAAATAATAATTAATATATTTCGATACAAATTCCCAACTTACCTGTATTTAATTTCTGCTTCCTAGTTCGAAGCTTCTTTCGCCGCAGCGTCTTATGAGGACTCGAGTCTAATTTCCTTGCAATTGAATGGGAACTAGTACCAAATTGATTTCCATTTGTCGTGATATGACTGTTCACGTGCCGCTCCAGTGCTCCCTGTTAATATAAAAATCAATATTTTTAACATTTTAATGTAAAGTTATAAAATAAAATCAATATTTTTAACATTTTAACATAAAGTTCAAAAATAAAATCAATAATTTGAACATTTTAACATAAAGTTTTCAATTCATTTGTAAATTCAAAAGTACTGAATAATAGACCTATTTGCAACAAGTTGAGAAATGCCAAGTTTACGACCTTAGTCAACTTGGCTTCTAAATTATGCATGGAGCACGGCAATTTTAGCATAATTGCTTCAGCAAATGAGCGCTTGTTTTAGAATAACACTTTTCAAAATTTTCAAATAATTTTTTAAATTCAAAAACCACTTTTTGAGAGATGTTTTTTTTTTTTAAATTTTGTTACAAATTACCTGAGATCCGAATGAAAGTCCGCATCCCGAAAAAATGCAGCGAAAAGGCTTGTTTCCACTGTGCGTGAGAACGTGGCGCTCGATCCAGGACAAGGACGACGATTTTTTATTGTAAACTTTACATCCTTCCCAAAGGCAAATGAACCCCTTCGTTTTCGTTTGCGGAGCCACATGAATTGTCTGAAAAAAAATTGAAAACAGTTTTTTAAAATTGAATTTAAAACATTCAATTACTGATGCTTTTTTAATCAATTTCAATTTTTCAATTTGGATTTTGAAAAATCCAACATAAACTTTTCAGCGACTGATTTTCTGCGCTACTGATTGGTTTTCCAAAAAATTTACCTGAATATGATCCAGGATATTCGTAGTCGATTCCCCCAGTATACAAGAGCACTCCCTCCACATGCAAATCGCTTCATCCGGGAGCAGTACCGCCTTGTTGAACCGCCCGGAGTGACCGCCCTTGGCCACGGTTTTGGCCAAAAGGCGCTCCGACTTCTTGACAGGGCTCGACGCCGTGGAGGACGCCGTGGAGGAACTGCCGTTGATGAGCGAGGTACTGTCGAGGGAGTTTCCGTCATTGGAGCAACTGTCTCCGCAAGTGCTCTCGGAGGACTTGGAGGAGACGCCGCTGCTGGAGGAGCAACTTCCGGTGGACTTGACCGTGAGCGTCGACACGACGGAGAGTGAGAGGTCAATGTCAAGGGTGGCGGGCCCCGCCGTGGCCTTGGTGGGGAGGAGGAGGACCATGGTGGAGCGACGCTGAGGGGCTAAGGCTATGTTGAGCTGTGGACACGAATCCTACCGGTGGTGGGTCTAATTGAGTCGTCTAAAAGTAGAAATGGATGCTATAAATAGTGCGGACACTGACGTCCTCAGCCATTCTGCCAGGGACACTTGAGCCTGGCAAGGGAAGGGGCCCTTGCGCTCTGCATATGGCTGCTTTCCGAAGGGTCCTCAGAGCCTATTGTCCGTCTCGAAGCCCTGGGAAGGAACTAATGAGGCCTTCCCTTCCCAGCACAACCGAACCATCCATGCTAACCAACAAAAAATCCATTCCTCCAGGAAAAGGCCCAGACACCATATAACAGAGGGATTCGAGTGGAGAGTCTACCGAAGCATGGGGGGCTTTTTATGGCAAAATACGGCAAGCGATTGGTTACGCACAGGATCCCCCCGGAACATTTAGACAATTCTTCTTATTATTATTTTTATATTATTTTTTTTTAATTGTAATTTTTTACTAAAGTTTACACTGTGGGTTCCTTTTTCTCTGTATATGCGTTGAAACAATATAAGGGAAAGTATCAGGGAAAGCAAATACCAAGGACTGCATTTTGAATTATTTGAAAACGAAAGTTTAAAATTTTAGTATTTTAATAAAGTGGAAATCCCATAATTTGTAATGTTTTTTTTTCATTTTACGGGTTGAGACATAAGTGAAAGCACAAGTGAAAGCGTGAGTGAAACATTTTCCCAAACAACCCAAAATTCTCCTACTACGCCTCTACTTTCCCTCGTTGACTCATTAGCTTTGAAAAATGCACTTTTATTTACGGCGTAGATGTTAGGCAAAATTGAATTCATTTAAAGAAGAAATTAATGCGCTTATGATTTATAATTGCTAAAGAATATTCGCAATATTTCCGAGTCTCAAATGTCGCAGTATTACACAACAACAAATTATGAAAAATTTTGCGACTCCTCTAACTTAATTATTTCTAAAAAAAAATGTTTTCTAATTGCCACGCGCCTCTAAAAATGCGCTTTCTTTTTCAACTCACCATTGCACCATTCTAACAAATACAATTTCAGAAAGACTTAAAATTTTTAGTAGTGATTTTTAAAATATGTAATTTGTAAAAAAAATAATAATAAAATGACGGAAAACTTAATGACACATGACTTTTGCTTAACTTTTTCAATCTGGCATTTACTTTCTAAGACGAGAAGTAAAGATTCGACTGAAACGAAAGACATTTTGCTTTCTATTTCCCCTCATAGTTCAACTGAGAGACATGTTGTACATGGGAGGTTTCTCAATACCCCTTTGCAAAAGGACATTGCATAGAATGGAATGAATGGAAGAAAGTGGATTTTTGGATTTGTTAAAAAAAGAAGATATACGAACCCTGGGCCAGAAAGGCAGCAGACAGGCAGGAGAGCCGCTTCACTTAAGCGAAGTGCTTCAAGAAATCGCAGAATCTTAAGCAGAAAAAAGACGCTAAAAAACCGCATCTGTCGTTGACACTGTTTCCCCACTTTTCAAAAGCACTTAACGAAACCTCCAGTCAACAACCTATCTCCTAACTGACGCTTTTTTTTAACTTTTATATTTTTTTTTGGGCAAACAAACACGCAATTGAAAAAAAAAACCTAGTTTTTGTATTTGTCATCATTTTGTTTGGACAGGTGTGGCTCCATTTCAAGGGAAATGATGAACCCTGGCGAGACAGCCAGAGCACGCACAAAACGACGACGCGACTTTCTCCGCTTTCTCCGAGCATCAAGGGCTCACACACAGTCAATGACCCTTCAGGGCTACCGCCCAAGTTACCTCAAATTCTACCTGGCTATTGACCCTTAAGGGTCCATAATGCCCAAGGGCTCTCAATTAGCAAAGTCAGGTTGGCATTCTTGACCGTTTGTCATCACGGTGGTACATTCCAAAGCGCTGAGAAAATGAAAGACAGGAGGTACTTTGTGAAGGTGCTTCCAGAGTACTTTGGATATGGAAAATATTTACATAACAAGCACTGCCTACGTATAAGGGAAGCTTTGAAAACCTGAAAACGAAAAAGGGAATCTGTGAGAATCTTTTTTCCTTCGTGCAAATAACATAAGGATTCTGTTAAAAAGAGCCAAATCCTGTTTTTGAAGCCTGTATGCCTTCCAGAGACGCTGGTCAGCGTCCCTCATCAATTTTACTTGAAACCGTTTATCTTGACGGCTTGAAAGACATATGAGGTTTCTGCGGCTTTCAATTCATTTCTTGTTTTTAAGTTCTAAAAAAATGATTAGACACGAAATCCAAGATGTTTAGAAACACACATCTGCTGCTATCATTTTTATTTTTGTAACATGCTCAAAATAGGCCTTTAGCTACAAGATTATTGCTTAATTTTTGATTCTTACGAAATATGAAAAAAAAAACTGCAAATAATTAGATTTGACCTTCCAGTGTTCGACCAAAAGTGACCCTTAAGGGGCCCAACAGGGTAAATTCGAATTCAAAATCATTCAAATTAAAAAAGACAAAAGGTCTCTAAGGGACATTTAAGGGTCTTTCGCTACTTTTTAGAATCTACCACAGCTTATTTTTGCAATTTGCTTTTTAGGCTATTTTTTGTTCTAAAAACACCAATTCTGCTATTGAATATCCAATGAGTTCTATACCTTTTTGAAAAGCTGTAGAGGCTATTCTAATTATGTCTAACTTGAACTAACCTAATGGTCAACTGATAGTTGCCAGAATTTGAATCCTTCACTATTGAAATTCTGGCATCCATAGCAAATGACCATACAGTACCAACAAAAAATATGTTCATTACAAAACACGCCCCCAGCGATCCAGAAGGTAATTTAGGCACTTTAATGGGGTGACAGCTTTCGCAGCCAAAGGATATGAAGAATATGCATAGCCAGAGCCATTCAGGGCTCATTTTGTGCATCTCAGAAAAAAAAATTGTTGGAAAAGTCAAGAAATAATTTACATTTGGACAATTTAGAAGCGTTGACGTGCTAAATTAGACATTTTCAGCCTTACGTTCTGCTAAGTATGGTGTGACTGAAAACTTGTAAAGGATGTGCCTGTTCATAAATTAAAATACTGCCAGTACTTCCACCTGCTATATCAGTATTTCTCTTGAAAATTTAGCAATTAATTCCCAATTATATCGAACAGTTCAGCTAAATTGTGAAATCTTGAAACACCCTTAAATCTACAGTGAACAGTTTCATAGAACAATGGAAAGCGATTCATGGTTCGCTGAAACGCTTAGCATTCAAGAGGTAAAAGATCGCGGCGCTTCATCGATCGCACTGTTCAAGGAGAAGTTCGGAGCGCTGCCAGAAGCCTTCGTGAGAGTTCCCGGAAGGTAACAGGATTCCGAATTACAAAGTATTGTAACTGCCAAGTATTTTGCAAAAGTATTGCGAAAGCATCTAAATTTTTTTTTAATATTAAAAAAATAAGACAATTTTAATTTATTTTTAAATATTCTTAATTAAATTTTATTTAATTCTTCGACGAACGAGACATGGGGTAATTTTAATTTTTTTTTAAAGAGTGAACCTGATTGGTGAGCACATCGACTATTGCGGATATGGCGTCTTTCCCATGGCTATTCAGCAGGACATCTTCCTCAGCCTCCGCAGCATCCCTTCTCCAAATGGACCAATCATGACCCTTGTAAACACCAGTAGTCAACACAAGGACTTTAATTGCGGATTTGACCAAATTAGGTAACTGTGTTGCATCAAGTTAAAAATTACTTTCTGCTTAGCCTCACAAGCCCCTTAAAATGAACCCCTTAAGTCCCTCAACTCATTTAGTTATATAAGTTTAGTTTTAGTTAATAGTTATTCGTAACAGTTATGGAAAATTTGGACAATTGGAAATCAATTAAAAATTTAAATTTAGCAAGCGACCACACGCAATTTATTAAGGTTATTTTTGCTAAAGGTCAATATTGGATTCTCGTGAAGGCGGCGTGGGCCCTGAATGGCACATGTACTTTCTCTGCGGTGTCCAAGGAATTATTGACCATTTTTCGCTGTTAAAACGCGATGAAATACCTTCAATGCAAATTTCCGTTGACGGCATCATTCCGCCGAGCGCAGGACTCTCCAGCTCAAGCGCAGTGGTCTGCGCCGCTGCGCTGGCTACACTTGTTGCTAACAAGGTAAACTACCCCACTGAAAATAATGTTGAATTTTTTTTGTGAATTAATTTATTACATAATATTATAAAAATTACTTGAACATTTAGTTAACTATGGATAAAGCCTCTCTGGCGTCACTTTGTGCTAAAAGTGAAAGATATATCGGAACCGAAGGTGGTGGAATGGACCAAGCGATCGCAATGCTGGCAGAACGCGGTAAAAATTAAAATTAAAGAAAATTATTCTTATGATTTATAAAAATGAACCTAGACGATGAAGCCTAGTTTCGGTTAGGCAGCGCACAACTCATCGAATTTGTGCCGTCTCTTCACGGGGAGAAAGTGACGCTTCCGCCCAAAGCGATTTTCGTTATTGCCAATTCGCTGGCAGAGGCAAACAAAGCCGCTTCATCCACATTCAACATCCGCGTCGCTGAATGTCGCCTCGCTACCTGGCTTTTGGGGAAACGAACCGGCGTCGAAGAATTTTTTGAATTTACCCGCCTCAAAGACTTGCAACTGAAACTCGGCTTCTCATTGGTCGAGATGAGGACGCTCATTGAAAATAACCTTCATCAAGAGCCATACACAGCACTTGAAGTAAGTAGATTTCACAATACATTAATTGCGTTTAAGGGAGGTTCAATAATTTGCATAGATTTAATATATATTATTTACCTAATTTAAAATTACTATTTTGTCAATTATAATAATAGATTTCCAAAATTCTCGGCTTGGATGTAAACGAACTTTGTCGAAAACCGTTGATGAATCGCATTCCTTTCCATGCTACACAATTCGAACTCTACAACCGTGCAAAACATGTCATAGATGGTAAGCAACGGTGCTTAGGGTCAAAGGTCATTTTGCATATTGGTCAATTACTTTAAAAATTTTAAAAACTTTAACACAATTTGAAAATTTTGAAAATTTTGAAGAAATTTTGGGTTATTTTAGAGACTGGACGAGTCCAGGATTTTCGAACGGCTTGCCTGGAAGGAAACCTGGACAAAATGGGAACGCTTATGAACGAAAGTCACTGGAGCCTGAGCAAGGGTTACGACTGCTCTCATCCATATCTGGACAAAATGGTTGAGTTGTCCAAAAGCATTTCCTATGGCGCACGACTCACCGGTGCTGGGTATGACACCGCCTTGACGCTTTCCACAAACCAATTTGACAAAATTTCAAAAAAAATTTCAAAGATTTCAAAATATTTCGTTTCCGGTTCAGGTGGGGCGGATGCATGGTGGCGTTGGTGGATGAGTCAAAACTTGGCAAGTACCTTGACAGCCTCAAAACGGATTTCTACATGACTGTTCACGGAAATGCTGGGTCGGACATCCGGGACATTTTCGTCACGCAGCCTGGACCAGGAGCAACAGTCTATCGTGCAGAAGCAATCCTGTCATCCAAGGATGACTAAACTGTGTTTTTTTTTAAATCTGAGATGAAATCCGCTGCAATTTTAAACTTTTGACTTCCAAAATTACTACTTTTTAATTTCCACTGATTGTGATTTTATTTGATGCGGAAATAATTTTGGACAAAATACTGTTTGTCACCGTTTCGAGTGAGTAATATTAGCAAATAAAAAACATAAGTTGATCATTTCAAATAGTTCAGCGGAAGCGATTAGTAGGGAGACTTCGTTGATTTCGTTTTTGGCATTTAACGATCACTAACATTGTGTGAAGCATTTGTTCCGTTTTAGGTCCATAATTGTGTTGGCATCAAAGCTAGAAATGAAATAGTAATTAGTTCATTCATTACGTAGCAAAAACACTTTATGATCTTTCTCTGTCTGTCTGTCCGACCCCGATTTAAATCGATTTTTGAAGTCTCTTAATCGATAGGTTTAAAAAATTTATTGGGTTCCTCCAGAAATGACCCAAAGGGTCAACTTATGTTCTTTTTCACTTTTTCAAGAAAATTGCCAAGGGTCGCAGACACTTCAGCGGCTTACAAAAGGTCCAGAAAGATTCTTTCGCTACTTTGCAAAATCCGTTTTACTACGTTTTTTTTTCAAAATATGTAAACTTACCCTCTTTTGTTCCAGCGCCTGGAAGCAAATTCTCGTCACGCAAAAACTGGAGCGGCAGAAACACCAAATGACCCTAACACATAAAAATCATTATTTATTTTCTCCAGTTTATAGTTGATTAGTTACACATTGTGGTCATTTGCAGCCACAGTTATTATAACTCTTCCAATAAAAAATACCTTAACGTTGTTTTTGAGTAGTTCTACTGAGGTTTCAGGATCCGTGGCAGCGAGTGTGCATTCTCGCTGATATTCGTGAAGGTGAAGAAAGTTCACGCAAGCGTCGGTAGGGACGCAGTGAAATACCTAATTCAAAAGGAACGAGTATTTGAAAGCTTATTTGAATTTTTTAAAATTTCAAAACAACATTTAAAACAAAGCCGTACTTTGTCATAAGTTTCTGTATTTGTGGTTGCAGTTTTGAGCCAAACGTTTCGGTAAAAGTCCTCCGAAAGCGGATCATCCAGACAAGTTGGCTCCTCCTCCGAAATTCCCAAATGCTCTCGAAATAAAGCTATTCGAATTGATTGCACAAATTTCCCAGCCTGATATGGCTGTCCATCCATTGTCGAATTTAAGAAAGTTTCATCCTGAACGAAAAAAAAATTGAAAGTACTGGCAATATTATCAAAAGTACTGGCAATACGATCAAAATACTGGAAAGCATCTCCTTTTACCTGAATCACGACGCAAACTTCCGAGTCTCGATTTCCAGCCAAACTTCTGTCGTTAATATTTGCCGAACCGCATACCATGGTGCAGTCGTCAATTATTAGTAGTTTTGAGTGAACGTAAATAAGCTCGGTGACCTAAAATTTTTTAAAATTTTAAAAAGTTAAAAAATAAATAAATTAAAATAAATAAAGGTTTTGAAGTTGAAAAAGTATATTATTTTCTGAAAGTAAATTTTCTGGGAAGCAAGCCTAAGGGCCCACCTTACAAACGAGATTAAGTTAAGTGCTTTTTAGCGATATTAAAATTAAAATTTTAAAAAAATATATAAAAAATTTGAAAATTGAAATTTTTGAATTTGCAAATTTATATGCTTACGGGATCTCCATAGAGGTCAGAATGGGTTCTAAGACCGTGAAAGGTGACATATTGCGAAGGGTCTTCGATTCCAGCTACCTGTAGCTTAGCCATAAGAGAATCAGATCCTCTGTTTAAAAAAAAACGATTTTAAAACACATTCAAAATAATGCAATTAAAAAAAATTCTTGAGTCCCCGATAGTTTACCGGCAAATGGAGGAGTAGTTCCAGTGCGTAATAGCGTGAATGGCAATTCCACGGTTCGTGCCGACTTCACCTTCGAATCCAGGCAGAAGTGGTATAATTACAAAGACACGAAATGCTTTCTTCTCTCTAAGAAAGTTAAATTTAATTTTTAATAAATAATTAATTAGGAATAACCCAGTGCTTTTAAATTGTTAATTAATTAGGCACAATCAGCGCAAAATTACCTGTGAGCCCTTAGAATCCTCTGTAGCAGCGCTTCTCCAATTCGATTTTGTACCTGGGCGTTCGAAGATGCCAGCGTAATGAAAAATTGATTCTCCATGTAAATGTAGTGCTTGGCTTCGTCAATTAGTTCAATATACGCTTGCTGGATACTGCAAAATGAAAATTAAACATAGTATATTATCATAAGTTAATTATTTAAAGTTAATTAATTAATTTAAAAAGTAAGTAAGACCTAAATGCCTTACCTCTCTTCCGTCATCCGTATGCCGCCGCTCCAGTCACCCATACTTCGCACAACCTGACATTGGTTTAACATTAAAAATGCGGTCAACGGTAAATGCTAATTAACTAATTAATCACTAATTAATTAGATTTTTTTTTTACTTAAAATAAAACTTACCTGACAGCTAACTTTGTACTTTTGTGACGTTTTTACGTAGCTGGAAGACACATGCTCTTCAATTTCATACGACTTGGGAAGTAGGTAGGGATAAGAGTGATTTAAGGGGACCTTCTCATCCTGTGAATGGGAAATGTAAACAATTAAACAAATTGTTTAAACATGTTTAGGAACAATGTTTAATTGTAAACAAACCTTAACAGCGTTCCAGCGCTGTATGAAATGTCTAGCGACGTCCCTTGCAGCCGCACCTTCAACCATTACCCCAATGTCGTGCCAAGGCATTCTGGGCGTGGTAGAGCGATCCACCAAATCTAAACGAAAGCGAAAAACCGTGCGCGTTATCCTGATGAAAATCAGTGCTAAACCGTTAAAAACCGTTCGAGCAGTACCTGTGAACGGTGACTCGAGATCTGCAAAGTCCTTGACAATGAAATTCGTGTAGTCCTTGCCGATCCACAGTTTAGAGCACCCTTGAAGCTGCGGCCCTGCAGGCCACGCCTCCTCTTCGTCTGGAGGTGGGTCAACGGGATCTATGTGATGGTTACTCGGTCGCTTGCCATGAGCCCTAGTCAATTCAAAGGTAATTATCAATTACTTAATTGTAATTAAGTTAATTAATTGTACTTAAAACCCGCTTACTTGTGTTCCCTCACCGCTTCCTCCTTCCCATCTTCATCCTCGTCACTATTGGACGTGGATCCAGCGCCATCTTTGGATTCCTTTTTCCAGAGATGACGATTGACCCACCCCTTTCCATCCTCCTTCAAGTCACGCGTCGCGTCTCGAATTTCCTGTGTCACTTTCGTCATTTTCCGAATCAGTTTCCGCCGCGGTGGAGGCGTCTCGCCTTTCAGCGGAACTGCACCGTTGGCAACGGTTCCGTTTTCAGTGGGTTGGATTTGTTCATCCAGCTCCAGTTCTTCGGCGGTGGGGTGCCCTTCGACAAAGGTCACGTGATGCGTATCGTTGAGTTGGTCCCTGAATGCAGGTTCCAGAACTTTGGTAAGTGAACATTAGTTTTAAAGCGCCGTTGCGCTTGCAGCGATGAATGCAGGTACCTACTCTGTCACTTGGGGTCCGTCTCCAGCGCTTGCCTCCATTATGGAGTCTAATACTATTTCAGGTGGGGATCGCTGAAACGTTTCGCTTTGGCGAACGAGCGGTCCAATTGTCAAGGCGCTTGTGGCCTTCGCTAACTGCAAAATGGAGGACGGCATTTCACTTCCGCACGGTTTGCTGGAAGTCATTTTCTTGTGGTAAGCGCCTGGCGGTTTGTTTTCAGTAGAAATGCTTCCCAAGTCCGTTAACCTTGACAAAGACAAGGGGTAAAATTGAAAGTATTGACATAATACTTGCGCAGCATTCTTCTTCAGAGTACTGCGCAATATACTTGCGCAGTATTTTTGCGCAAAATACTCCCGGAAAACGTTTACCTGTGCTCTGGCTGGTCCCAGCGGCCATAGCAAAGGTCAATTCCTCCAACAAACGCTACGCTTTGGTCAACGATTACTAGTTTCTCGTGATGTGCCCAGAGTAGAACTCCAGCGCTCACGTGGTCCGGGTGTCGGAGAACCTTTAAGCGATTATGAAATTGGGCTCCAATTATGCTTAATTGTTTAAAAATAAACAATTGTTGTTTAAACAAATACCTTAATATTTTCAGGGTGTTGCTCGACTAGCTTCTGCTTACTATAAAAGCTGTTGATTCCCAGCGCAAGGTTCACTTCCTTGTAGAGAAGAACAAAGATTTTGACGCCTTCGTGCTGGAGATTTTAGAAAATTCAAATAAGTCTTTCGGAGGCTTGAAAGTTTGAGAAATAAATCGCTGAATCGCTGAATTACACTACTTCGACTTCCAACTTACCGCTTTACGTTGAAGAATTTTGTCGAGACGCCAACGCTCCCCTTCGACAATCGGTCGCTTCATGTATATTTCTGGACTGAGCCACCAATCAGAGATGAAGATTTCTTCGTACGCTGATTGTAAAGCGTCAGCAATCGCTGACATGTAGCTTCCTCCATCAACGAACCAAGACGCTTCGACTCCATGACGAATCGGAGCGTAGGAGGTAAATCGATTGGGACCAATAAATGCTTTTGCGTCTATAGTAAGTAATCAACCAATCAGCGTCGAAGTCACAAAATTATGTCAACCAATCAGCGTCCTCATTATAAAATTTGAATTAAAGAAATTGAACCACGTACGTTCGGAGGTTAAAATGTGACGGCAATGGTCCAGCCATTCTTTCGCTTTGCGCTTCGTCCAGCATTTGACCATTAACTCCCTAAAAGAATTCCAACAAAGTGTTTTTAAGCTGTATGGCAAATCTTGTCGAAAATATCGACAAAACGCGCCGTGGCAAACGTGAATCCACGGTTTTCCACGGTGTCCTTGTCACGTACCTTGAGAGGTTAGAGAGCCTGATACCGTTTGAAATGCCACCTTCGTAGCGTCCCGATGACGCTTCAAATTCGGGATCGACGAGCATTACGCAGTGGAGCCTTCCGTCCTTGGGCCGAACGTACGCTACAAACGTTTCCTTTGCGACCAACCATCTTTGACAATTTTTAAACGTTTAAGAGCGGAATCTAGTATTCTAGAAGCTTACAAACAATCGTAAGCTTACCGGCGCTGCCAATGCCCGCAACACCCTCCGCAGCACATTTGCATTCTGCGCAACCAAAATGCCTCCAATTAGAAAATTTGCTTCGAAAAATCATAATTTCATAAAATTATCTTCAAAATTTCTTGAATTTCCAGGTCACCTTAAACAGGAAGTTCCACGACACGAACAGATTCCAAACGTACAACGCCGTGCACCCGCACGTTTCTGTATCATGCCTTCTTTTCCCTTGTCTCCCAAACCGTGGACAAATGACAGATGACTGACGTCCAAGAATTCAAGCTAAATTTTTTTTAAAAATTTCAGAAATTTCACCAGTTTTTCAATTATTTCGTTTTTTTCACAATCAAAAACGTACAGTAGCATGATGATTTCGAAAGGCTCGGATTTTGAGTAAATCTTGCAAATACAGTTCCAGGACCTTTCTCCTCTCTTCCAATTGGTCCGAAGCCACAAGGGCTTCCGGTCGTTTTGGAAATCTAAAAAAAAAACAGAAATTAATAAAAAAAATTTGAAAATAAAGTTCAAAATTACTTCGAAAAATTTCAAATTGTTCAAATTGATTTAATTCACACCTCGGAAGGCCCCGAGACGTCTTTCCTGACTCATCTTTCGGCATACTGCTAATATAATTCGATCTTCGATCCCTATGCGTCCTGGTCGGTACCGGTACGATCATCTTAAGCCTGGAATAATAAAGTGTCATAAGTGCATAGAAGGGCGGCGCAGAACTCCACTAAAAAGTAACCTAAATAGCTGGAGCTGCTGATGTAGATGCTGGAAATGCTTGTAGCGTCGCTTAAGCGTCCAGGAGAAAGGACCGTGGTGGAGCTGGATGACGTAGAGGTTGGGGTTGAGGAGGTGGAGCGACGTTGACTCGCGCTCCACTTTGCTAATTTTGGCAAATACTGGACGGCCCGGTATGAAGCATGATCGCTGCGCCGTTTTGAAACTGCACGGTGCGGCATGGACTTCCCGAAACGGAACGACAAGGCCCTCTGAACGAAATCCAAAAACAAACAATTAGGAAACGACCCATCAGTTTCCGGCTCCACTTCAAAATCAAGCTCCAGCATTTTACGAAACGAATTTTGGAAATTGCATTTGAGTCGAATTGAAAACCGTGCTTCGACTATTCCGAATACCGTGCGAAGTTGCAATTAAAGCCGCAAATCCACTAACAACCGTATCCCCAAACCTTTGTTAACTTAATTATGTTGTGTTAAATTAAAATTAATGTTAGAAAATCTACCGAAAGGGTAAATTAGTGAACCAAAATGGCTTGATCTGCCACAAAACTCTAGAACTGACCTTTCACAACCTTTTTCCAGCGATTTGGCTTTTCTGTGGATGAAAATGGCGGATTTACGAGGTGATGGAAGATGAAAGGTGGAGGCAGCGATGGAAAAAAATAAATAAAGAAAACCCGCAATTAGTTTTAATTGTAAATCTTAATTAGGGAAAATCATCTATCGTTTTTGGAAAATAAATTTCCAAAATCCTCTTTTTCTTGCTCTTATTTTTCCGTTCTAAATACAAAGGCTCCTGGATTTTTAGTCATGATTAAAATTATCCAATGAATAGTTTTAATTAGTCATAATTAACAAATACTGAAATCAGCCAAAAAATCACTTACTAATCGACCCACCACCGACGCTGCCACCGCCGTCACCTCCGTCTTCAGGAACTTCCAAGTCTTCGTATTCTGAGTCATGGCCATGACCGTCCATGTCACTGGCCATCGTCACAAAATCTTACTTCGACGTCAACGTAAAAAACAACGCAAATCACCTCCGTCAATTTCAAGACGCAAGTCACGTGTAAAGTGTCACGATTACATTTTTGGCACAAGGCATTTTCACGGAAGCGTCTTCGGAAAAATTTGAGGAACCTGTATAAAATTTTACGATTTCACACTAATAATAATAATTAAAATAGCTAACTAAAAGTAATTACTAAAAATCTATTTTCTTAGCCTAAAGCTATAAAAAAATTTAACACACTTGTGAAAAATTGCACTTGTCACTTGTCGAACTACGCTGAATCGGAATATGGGAGGTATTTTGGGATAGTATTCGATAGTATTCTGATTGAGTATCGATTATCTGTCCCTTCACCGGAAGTAGCTAATGCTGGCAAGTACTATCATTACTATCATTGACTATCACGCAACGTAACCTTTGATCTTATCCTCACCTGATAATTACATATCTCAGGTGTAAAATAGGCCTTTAGTTTCCATCTCCCTTCCAGAATTCAGAGCCAGGCGTTCTAAAAATATTGCACAAAGCCACTTAAAATTTCTTTAAAATTCACTCCCACTCCACTTAATTAATTTAAATTAATTTTAACTAGGGTTCAATTAAATAACTAGCATGAAAAAGAACGGTAACTTGAAATGAAGGTCTCCTCGTATCATCCTTTTTCGCAAACCACAGAACAACTTTCCACTTTCCACTTAAACCCCTCCTATGCGGTAGTAAGCATTAGTCAATGCTAATTTAAAACAAAAAACCACCTCATCAGTATTTTGAATTATGCTAACGTAGTGAGTAATGTTTTAAATTAAAAATTTCAAACAACTCTGAAAATCTAATCAAAAGGAGTTTATAACATATTTTATAATATAATATATAATAGTGAATTATTTTAATTATAATTTACTGAATTTTCAAAAAAAAAATTCTGGCTAACTATATGTTATGTAATCACCTTGTATTATTTTGGTTTTTGGAGACGAGGCCAAACAGGTTCTTCACGCCTATTCTACTTTGTAATTCTACTTATCCATTATCCAAAATCCAATAGTTTACTATTTTTACGGTGTGGAGATCCCCAATGGCCATTGGCCCATTTCTACACAAATTCAAGTAACCTTGGACAGTGAGGCAGATGGGAACGGGAGATGCTGAGGCCTTATTATAAGCACATAGACATTGCAAAAATAAGGAGTAGAGTGCAGAGGGGGATTTTGGGGGAAATGGGCATCTCGATAAAAAATTGTGGGATAACGGAAGACTATTTTTTACCTGATTTTCAAAAAAAAAAAGTTACAATCCTGTGTATTCACGAATGTCGACTTAAAATTTTAAATTATGAAACGCTGATTCACGTTATTTGGAAATCGGCTACATTGCATATGCATAATTTGCATAAGCAGCATTAGTGGCTTGGGTGTTGCAAAACGGTGCTTTTAAAACTTGCATAAACATTTTTCGCTTTTAATGAAAAAGTTATGGAAGGAATTTGGCATGTAATAATTTAAATTGCAAAATTTTAAAAGAATTTCGCAAAACTTGAAATACGAAAGTTTATACTTGTATAATTTAGGCAGGCGATATTATGTGCCGTAAAATCAGCATACTAAATGTTTCTCTAGAATTCAAGTGATAATTTACGACAGTTTCTAGAATTATTTGTAAATAGCTTTTTTCAAGTTTTTTTTTTCGAAAATATATATATTTTTTTTAATTTATGTTATTTTAAACGTTCAATGATCAATTACTTCAGAGCTTCATGTACAAATAAAGGCAATTTATTTGGTATAAAGTTTTGAGCAAGAACCATTCTCCAAATTGATCGAAGCAAACAGGTGGCCATCAACGTTAGTCTTACAATTTGATTGAACAAACGTTGGAATATTTGATCCAAGTCAATTACCTAATTACAAACAATTATAGTTAAATCTAATTATAACTCTCTATAAACCTACTTTGTACTCTCCTTTACATCACAATTCACCTAATCACTGTGAGTATTATAAACTTTACATATAAATTTTTTAACTTAATAGTACATGATGAATTTCAGTCATTATTTAGAAGCTTTACACTTAATTGACATCAAAACTAAACTTTCGCGTTATACAAATTCTAAAAACAGGAGTAGACCCAACAATACGGTACTTGAAAGCTCAATGTAATTGACCGGTTCGTTACTTAATTACAATTGCATTTAATCTCAAATTGTCTTGATCGCTTCGGAGTCAATAATTCGTAAATAAGCGTTATGATGTGTTGTGATAAGCGACGCTTATTTAGAAGAATCTCGAGTAGCTGTGATGAGGAGTCCAGCAGCGTTGCGCTGTTGCGTGACAACGACGTCACCAGCAGCTTTGACGGGAATACTTACTAACGGGTGCTGATCCACCAAAGGTTCTCCGTCCATGTCATCCATTTTCTGGACTCGCGTGTCAACGTCATCCAGAACCTTGTCCAGCGACCGTGGTACTGAACCTTGACGCTTGGCTATGTCATCCAGAACCTTGTCCAGCGATACTGGACGTTGACGCTCGTCCATTTCAGCCATTTTCTTGATATGCGTGTCAGCGTGATCCAGAACTTTGTCCAGTGACCTTCGACAATATTCCAATTCTCTGGAATAGTGGAACTTATTGAGGTGGACAGACAAATTCGCGTTTCGCTCAAACTTGGCCGAGCACAACGAACATTCAAGTTTCCAGTTTTGCGACGGGGACAGATGGACACTCTTAGCATGACTTTTCATGCTGGCAGGTGACAAGGAACAGAAGTCGCAAAACTCGCATTTCTGGACAACAATACTGGCACGACGCTGGACAACTTTTTCGGGCGTCCGAAGGTCTAGTGTTTCTGGACAAGGTTTAGGTACCTGTACTTGATGGATCGCTTTCATGTGGGCACGCTTCGAATTCTCCTGAAGAAAAGTTGCAGAGCAAAGATCACATTTGATGGGATTGTTGTTTGTATGCAGTCGGAAATGCTCGGCGAGCCCACCCGACCTGTCACTGACAAAGGGGCATTCCGGACATTGATGCAGTTTAGCTTCTTTTGAGCGGTCACGTGCCTTACGTTTGTGTCGCTCTCCTCCAGGAACGGTCTTGTCTCCAACGGTGTTCCGATGGAGGTTACTATTGTCAACCAACGGTGCTACTTGGGTCTCCTCCAGTTTCTTCCAGTTCAAGTATCCTTCCTCATGTGTGGCTGCCTTGCGGCGAACGAGCGGCTGAAGAGGAATCTCCAGGTTGTTTCCAGGATGTACACTCTGGACATGTTGTTCTCTGACAGAACGATTTCCGAAAGAGGCGCTGCAGTATCCGCAGTCGAATATGTTCGGTGTACGGTGGAAGACTTCGTGACGCTTGAGCAGCGCATCAGTATTTGAGGCAAAGGGACACTCCAAGCATCTGTAAGTCTTGGAATTTGGATGCTCGGTTTTGAGATGGAAGTCCAGCCCTGATTTCCCACATACTTCGCGAGCACATATTGGGCAGTTTAGCGGTGGATTTCGCTGAATCCCACGTGAATCTGGTTTGGGCTTCCGCTGATTTCCACGTGGATCTGATTTGGGCTTCCATTCGTTTCCACGTGGATCTGGTTTGGGCTTCCATTCGTTTCCACGTGGATTTGGTTTGGGCTTCCGCTGGAACTCCAATCTGGGTCGGTATCGCTTTGCTTCATCGCTGGATTTGTCAATAGACTGCCTCGGAACATTGTCGTTTCGAAATGAAGAAGTTTGGGAAGCGTGACGGGCCTTGTGTCGCTTCAAGTAAAATATCGTTTTGAACCCCTTGCCGCACTGGCTGCATTTCAAATGAAAGGCTTCATTTTGCTGCTTGGATTGGAGATTCGGTACCAAATACTTGGTTTTTGCCTTTTGGATTTTTGGAATGGGATCAATAGGAGGACTGGAACTGGATTCTCCAGGTTCTCCAGCGGGTCGTTCGACGGTAGTGTCAGAATCCTGGTCACGGTCAATTGTTGCTGTCAAAGTAGAAGTGTCAGAGGTTGCTGTAAGTGTGTTAGAATTCTGGTCACGGTCCATTGTTGCTGTCAAATATGAAGCGTCAGAGGTTGGAAATGTGTCACATTCTTGGCCAGGAATTGTCTTCTGGAACATTGTTGCTGTCAAAGTAGAAATGTCAGAGGTTGCTGTAAGTGTGTCAGAATCCTGGTCACGGCCCATTGTTGCTGTCAAAGTTAAAGTGTCAGAGGCTGGAAGTGTGCCATATTTTTGGCCAGGAATTGCACTCTCGACCACTGTCTCAGTCCAAGTAGAACTAAAATTGAAAAACAACAAAACTCAGTTTCCGATTGCCAATTTCGAAAAAAAAAACTGCACAAATGTTAAACATCAACAGTAAATCAAACCGCTTATGAAATTCGAAATTGACAGTATTCCATAAATTCAAAAAAAGCAAATCAATATCAAGAATTCAATCATGCATAATGCAAGAGAATCCAAGTCATCCTTTGACCTTTATGTATGACCCAGAGACACTCACTTAATTTCAGACGGCTTTGCAGGCCCTTCAGAACGGTCCTCGTCAGTACCCATGGGAGCATTGGCTGCTGCCGAAGGATTTCCATGAGTTTTACTAGGCCCTTGACCTTGACCTAAGTTGGCAAAAAATGAGTCCGGAGATTGACAATGACAAGTGTTTAGCATGACTTTAAAATGAATTACCGGAGGTAAAAGCCGCAGCCTGAGCGTCTGACAGGTGTTTTTTCTTATGCTCTACAAACTGCTTGATCTCCTTCCCAGGGAACACTGCTTGACACACTTTGCATTTGAAGCAAAATGCCATTTCAGTCGCTCTGGCTCCAGTCACCTGCCTCAAGCGTACGTCCAGTGTCCAATTGCTAAACGATTGATTGGGTAGTGCCTACCTGCTCAATGCAAAATCCTTTATTATGCATACATCCCTGGAGGAGACGGTAATCAAAATATCGCATCTGGCAATGCCAATTTGGCATTGACGAAAAGCTTACCCTTGGCTTGCCCCTTGAGACCCTTCATCTGTTGTCCTGCGGCACAATCTCCGCTATTAAAAATCACGTTCTGAAAAGTAACAACAAAGGCTCTTTAAAAGGGCCCTTGAGCCCTTAAGCCTTGGTCATATTGACTTGGTAAAAAAATCTTTTACTAACCTACGTTGCCTTTTCGACTCTCCAGCAGGATTCAGGAGACAAGGTACCATATAAAGATAGCTTTATATTAAACTAGAATTAACCTAACTTCGATTAATCGTTAATTAAGTATTCTTTGTGAGTCTTCGGACGTACAATTAACGTTTAACAATTTAAGATTAATGTAAAAGGCCTTGAGCAGCGGAACGGAACCGGAGTAAAACCTTGATAAAACGAGCTTGCAATCTAAAGAGAAAAAAACGGGGAACGTGCTTCTGTTCATAAATTTGCATAAATTAGGCTTATCTCTCCGGAAGCCACACTTTTTCATTCATTTAATCACCGTGTTTTTTTAATGCAACTAAATTTTACATTTAACAATTTTTTTTCAAACCACCTTTTCAATCGACCTTTATTCAAATGACAAAAACTGAAAAATACTTTGTTTAAAATGTTGTAATTCCTAACAAGTGCCTGTTTTCCACAAAAAGATCCATACAAAACAAAGCGTGCAATTAATGAGTTCAATGAAAACTGCTGAAAGTTGTTTTTAAGTTTCATAATTCAGTTTTTTTAAACAACAAGCTTTGTAATTTATAAACACGTGAAACAATAAACCTGAAAACGCTTACAAAGATCAACTTTAGTTAAATGTTGGTAAAGAATTGCCAGTTCTAAACAATGCATTCTGTATAAACAAAATTTTATCGACTATTTTATTGAAATCTAAATTGCTCAGGTACTTACAGTTAGATTCGTTAGAAATTTTTTCGTGTATTCGTATGCTAAAAATAGAGCTCCAGTTGCAGGAAAGGTGCGAATTACGGTTGGGCCCAGTCCATTGTACAACGCTCGAACACCCTCCTTCCGAACGATGTCCTTCATGCATTGAGTCATTGATATGTTTAGTTTGTTGATCTGAATCCTTGATTTAATAACGTCACTTGGAAAAATCAGTGTCCAGAATGTGACTCCTCCGATACCGCCAGCGCAGATTGTGCGTAGAGGACCTGATCATGAGAATAAAATGATGTTTGAAAAAAAAAAAACGCTTTTTCGCTTATACTGGGCAATTTAACTTACCAATTTCATCTTTATTTTTTCCCTTCGGAGTCAGTAAGTGTCGACTAACTTCGTAGCCACCGAAGAAGAAGAAATAACCAGGCATTTCTCGCATGAAGGTCGATGTAAGGCCCCTGAAGAAACCACGAAACCCTTCATCCTTCATGATTTGTCGGCAAAGGCCTAAAGGTCCTATCTGGACAAATTCAGCACACTTTAGCTCTTGCCTTACATCTTCATTTTACAAAAGTTAGTAAAACGATGCTTTACAATGCTCGACTTACATAAGTATGTGCTGGCTTCACGCCGTTGACGGCAATCGTACTGGTTTCACGCAGCGCTTGTAACCTACATTTGACTAGTTCAGTGGGACAAAGGGTAAACGACGAGAAGAATCCAGCCAAGAATCCAGAAGTGGCATTATAAATCGGATTCATGTCTTCAACGTTCTACGGAGAATCCGTTATGAATACAAATAAAATACAAACATTGAGCACGGTAACTGATACCGTGATTTCACCGTACGATGGCAACTCACCTGAGAAAACGTGACAGCAACAGCCTTCTGACAGAATCCATAGGCAGCAAAGAGGATCGAGTTTTCGGCGACATTGGCGACAAGCGCCGGCACCGTTCCAGCGTACAGCCCTCTGCGAATCCCATCCTTTCTGTACGTCTCCGCTACGCAGTGCCACATCCCCTTGGAGTAGATTCCTGGAAACGTTTGCATCTTCACTTTGACTGTGTCCAGTGGCTGACCCACATAAACACAAGCAGTGCCTCCTGTTCAAACAACAACAGCGTTACATACCCATCGAACAGCCACTTATTCATCATTAAAACAATTACCGGCAGTCCCTCCAATTAAGTCAATTACTGCCGCTTTGACCCCCTCCGCCGCATGGGGCTTATGATGGGTCGATTCGTTGACGACGGTGAGTTCGTAGGCGTCCATCTTTAATCATCGGCTGAGAACACTGTACTGTACCATAAAATATTGGAATTACTGTTAACCTCTGCCGAGTCCCTTCGCCTTTCAAAATCCAGTTTTGGACTGTGTATCGAAGTTGTAGGATGGAAGATAGCAGGTTACGGTGGTGTTACGTCACCACTTAAGAACTTCTTACCGAGATTAAATTATAAATAACTTCCATTGAGTACCATTAACAGAAGGACCGGCACGTTCTGATATCTTCGTCACGTCCCTCACTTGACAATTCACAAGAGGACGATGAGACATGACAAGCAAGGACGTTCTCCTTACTAATGTCTTAAGTCAGAGCTCTAATTAATCCGATTAATTAAATGTGCTAATTGCTCCAAAATAACGTTGCGTAAGCTGATATTTCGTTGTTGGAGTGAGAGTCATCTTTTATTACTACTCAATGCGCAAGTGCAGAGCATTCGGGGCAATGCGCATGCGCACTATTTTCCACTTTTAGCTAAACCCTATCCATAAATAATTACGGGTTTCTGACAAAAATAGCTTTGCTAAACTAATCAATATTTTAAATCAGCGTATTCGGTGGAGAGCAGCGTCAGTGGCTTTGAAACGTACAATTTCTTATAATTTGTAAACGTTTTATTTGACTTCGATTTTAATTATTTCAATTGTGCCAAATGTTAATTTTTGTAATTTGTATTAATTGACCTTGTAATAAGAAAATGAGTTTAAGTACACGAAATATTCATCACAAAAAAGCGTTAAAGCTGACGCAGAGCTAGAGTAATACTTAAGTAATTGTAATGTGTAATTGTTAATATAATTTGTCAATAGTAATTGAATTTGAATATAGTAATTTATCAACAGTTAGTTGTCGGTCGATAGCCCATTCAGACTCTCTGGAAATGTTTCTTTCATCTTGCAATATTTTAAAGCGTTATGTTGCAGATAATGGTTCCGTTATCCTTATAGATAAGTAATTAGTTTAAGATATTATATTTAGAATACCAAAGACTAGAATACTTTAAGTTTCATCAGGATGACTTGAGATTCTTGAGCCAGAGATTCCTGGATTCAAAAGATTCTTATTCCAGTTTTCAAGGGAATTAATCTGGTGGGATTTAAGTAGCTCGTAGTTCCTGTTTCAGGCAAACTTTAAAGGCCTCAAAACCTTCGGATTTTGAAGACATCTGTAAGGATACTAACATTTTAAGAAGTATCGAAAAAAAAATACCTAGGAAGGGAAAACCTTCTGAAATTTGCTTTACCTTAAAACCACGATGAAGTCGATCTTTCATGACGCCAATGAACTCTCTATGACTAAGATGACCATCATTGTCGGCGTCAAAAATATGGAAGACAGTTTCCACGACATGGGGACTGAGATCCGTTCCAGTGCAAATACGAACAGCCCTTCGAAACTCCTCTTGGGAAATAGGCCGGTCTGCAAGGGTGTACATCCTCATTGCAACGCTGAAGTCATCCAAATTGTTTAGA
>VYYI01000089.1:0-54469 GCA_021029175.1 Bilobella aurantiaca | reverse complement strand
GGAGGAGGAATGGGTCCTAACTCAATGGGGCCAGGAGGAGGAATGGGTCCTAACTCAATGGGACCCGGAGGAGGAATGGGTCCTAACTCAATGGGACCCGGAGGAGGGATGGGACCAATGGGTCCCAATTCAATGTCAGCAATTGGAATGGGACCAAACTCTATGGGTCCTGGACCAATGTCACATAACTCCATGGGTCACGGTGGACCGATGGGTCCTGGTGGAGGTCCAATGGGGCCAAACACAATGGGCCCGGGTGTCCCGATGAGTCAACAGCAGCAGATGGGCTCAATGGGACCTATGTCTTGCGGAGGTCGAGGCCCACCGCCCCAAATGTATGGCAATCAACCCCAGCCACAGAGGATGAGTGGCCAAGGGTCGAGGTCCCCGTATCGAATGCCACCGAATAATCCACGTGGCGGATTCGGTGGGACTAATATTCAAGTGAAACCCAATGCGCCGAATACAATTCAGTACCTTCCTGCAAGGCCACCTCCACCTCATAATCAGGGGCAGATGTGTCCTCAGACTGGAGTAATGGGACCGGGGCCTGGCCTTCGCCCACCACCCAACCTGGAATTTCTCCAGCGATACACAAATCCCAGCCCCGGACCCGTCGTTAACGTGAACATGGGGGTGAGTATCTTTACTCGCATATTTTACGCTTAGGTAACGTTTCGGCCAACGTTCATAACATCAAATTAATAAATGATTGCAATATCCGACGAAAGAAAGGTAATTGTCCTGAGAAGGACAATAAACGGCATTAGGCGTAATGAACTCTGAGGAGTGTGAGATGATTTAAAGGAAAATGAAAGGAATGCAACGTGAACAAAAACAGGATCTTATGCTGTTGAGTCAAAACCGGACAGTCAGAAGGCCTAAGGGCATTTTGTATCAATTTGCTTTTGTAGTCATTTTTTATGAGTTACGTCAAGTCATTGTCATTGTACTTGAGATTATTGAATCCAGTCAAGACGGTGATGATAGGCAATCAATACTTACATCTTCAACATCTCTCACATTTCAACGAAAAATAACGGGACTTTTGGATCTTTCAATATGCTTTATGTAGCGTTACGCACTATACTATTTATTAGGAGGACTATTGCACAACTATTATACAACTTTATAAATAATTGTTTGTTACAGATAAACGTAAACGTGATGTCCGGAAACAGAATGCCTATGCCGCCCTACCAAGGAGGTCCACCAGGCCCTCCTCAAGGTATGGTAGGGGGCAACGGACCACCTTGCGGTGGGGGCGGACCGATGAGAGGCCCGAATCCGCATGGAATGATGGATCAAGGTCATCCGGGTCAAGGTGGTCAACAGCTCCCTCCAAGTATGATGGGAGGCGGAAGAGGTGGCGGAATGAAAGGACCAAATGATCCAGTCTACGCCCAACAGTTCCACGAATTCCAACGAACGCTTTATGCGACTGGGACGAATAACGGTAGGAACCCTGACATGCCTCCAAACATGCAAAATAACCCCGGCACACCCCCTAATCAACAGTTTTTCAAATGAAGAGTTCAAAAACAAAATGTCTAATTATTTCTTTCATCCTCCGAACAAAATACTCCAAAAATGACAAATTAATCTTCCCTTGTCAGGATTATTATTTTTTGATTTAGTATCGAACATAACTAAAGGTTCGTGACTTGGTGCAATAATTATATACATATTTAGGCTTCTTGTGAAAAAAAATGAAGAGAATTATAATAGATAGAAATAACTAAAATAAGAATTGTACTTAAGTAATTAAAATAGTTGTACGTAAAGTTACTAATTTGAAAAGAAACAGAGTAGCAATATATTGATGATAGACTTTTGGTCTTTGAGAGGGCATTTATACCATTTAACTATCTGCACAAGGAAGTTTTTCCGCGTATTATTTAAAGAAATAATTAAAATCAGGAGCTCTTCATAGTTATTCAGTTAGTTAGAGCTGAGAAATAAGGTTAATATTAGTAGTTGTAAAGTTTAATAATCACGAAAGTCTTCATTAAGATATGACACTAAATTTTACTAAGAAGTTAACTACTATCTAAGTTGTTTAGAAACTTGTTAAAATTTAATTACCCTGACCCAGCTTTTCATCTATGGAGAATTAATTTTAGTTTTTAAATTTGTTTTTATGATTTCTGAGGGGTAACGAAACATTTAGGTGTTACATGTACAGTTGCATACTTTTCCTCGGAGATATGATATGATTGATATAATGTTAACTGCCGGCCTCAAACATGGAGTTAAGAAAAAAAAATCCTAAAAATGCTACTTAATTGTAATTGAAAGTCTCGAACTGTTTACACAGGAAGAGTTAAAGTAAAATACGCAATTTAGTACACATTTTCTATATAATTAAGTATTAATATTAATAGGATTTGTACAAGTCTATTTATTGACTAATAAGCCTTCAATGTCTGTAAACTACTTATGTCTAACTTTCACCCACAAGCTAAAGCCATGTCGCCGACAAATTCAAATAGGTAGGTTAGGTCTCATTTCTGTCTCCATTGTTTTCGAACTGTTTTAGAAAAAAAATAGCAATTTATTCTGTAACTGGGTTTAAACGGCAACCAGAAGTTGATCACAAATGATTTTTGAACAAGAACGTAGAGTAGGTTTTTAGAAAATGTTTGTATTGATATTGAATGAATCAAATGTATTTCTTATCAGGCTCAAAATTTGTTACAAGCGTTTAGGTTTAAAATAACACTTCTCATAGAAAGTAGCTTATATTTTTGTTTCCAATTTTTACCATAATTTGTTTTGTTTTGAGGCTCGACTTGATTAATACTTCCTATGATCTTTTAATGGGCATAATGTTTGTTTTTATACGATTTCACTTTGCCGGGATGTACTGTTTGATGAAATTAGAAGTTGACTTTATTGTTTACCATTTACTAAATGTGCCATGAAATTAAAATGGAAGAACTGTAAAGGCTCAAACTGGAATTTTTTTCTAATTTTCTGGCATCAGTTTTGGTGGTTTTAGAATGATTTTTTTGTAGTACATAAACGTGACTATTACAATTGAAACTTTTAATGAAACGCAATGCTAATGCAATTTTCAACGATAACTAGTTGCGTCGGGCTAATGGTCAAGTTAATTGGCCATTAACTTCGACTTGATTGAAAATTGTTGTTTAATTTCTAAAATTATTATGTTCTCCTGTTCACGTCTTGTTCCTAAAATTGTTATCAGAAAAATGATTTATACTTTGTAGCCATCACGAATTTGTACCAGCGAATTGTAAATGTAATGCAACTCTTTATTAAGTTTGATATTAGAATGCGACTGCATTAGACGGAAATTATTTTAGCGTTTAGCTTTGTTAGTGGTAACTTGTATCTCAATTATGTTTAATAGGACAAGATTTTAACACGATTGGAAAAGGATGCTAAGCATTTATTTAATTGCGACTGCGCTTGGCTTCATTTTTCTTTCCTTCTAAAAATTCTGCTGAGGACGCTTCTCTTGGTCGAAAGTTTCGAAGAATTACTTCGTTGTGAACCATGAGAATCGCTGATTGAGGGTCTTGTGGGTCTGTATGGTCCAAAATGCTCAGGTAGTTGGGGAGAGTCATCTTCAATGTGTACGCTTCCGTTCAATTGGTTTTGATTTGAGTAGTCCAAAGCACCAGGGGCCGAAACGTTTGAATTCTTCTTATCTAAAAAAATATTTGAAATTTCAAATTTTGGAAGTCCCTAGAAAAATCTCTATAACAGCAGCTTAATTCGCTTTGGACGCTTACTTCTTCGAAAGATTCCAAAAAATTGTCTGAGGGCGCTGGGGCGGCGTGCAGCAGTAGGTGGAACAGCATTTGACGGAAGCGTTGCCGAGTGACCACGACGAACACACGGGTGTGGCATTTCATGTCTGTCAATGTCCAGGAGGTTTTCATGAGAGCGACTTGTCTGACGCTGAGTACGTAGAGGTCGTTCTAAAAATTTAGAACATGAAAATTTTTATTTTTTTACCTTTAGTTGAGAATTTAAAATTATAGATTAAAATTATATACCTACAAGAAATAAAAAAAATTAAAATTACCTCCTCCAACTCCTCTCGATGGAAGATTTTCAGGGAAATAGTCCGATTCTGAGGCGGCACTGTTGCGTACTGATGAATTCCTATTTGGAGTTTCTACAATTGAGGCGGGGCGAAGGGATGGTTTTGATTGGTCCAGAACTGGGCTCGAGCTCGCTACCGTTTTTGGTGGAGGCGGAATAAATGATGGTGGATTTTCGTATAAGTCTTCAATGTCATCGGCTGGGGGGCGTGACAACCGTGACAGCGGAGTCTGAACTTTTGGAGGCGTGGCTGTGAATGTTGGCTCCTCCCTAAAACTAGCACCTTGCAGCGACTCCAAAGTTCGTTCCCGCCCTTCGCTCGACGTTTCATAGTCAATTCCAGATGATGAACTACTCGATTCCAATTCCCTGCGTTCTGACTCTGAGGAACCGAGGCGCTCTTCATTTGACAGCGCCAAACTGGAATTCGGTGACGGTTCAGCCCTTCCAGCTTGCAGTGAGACCAAGTCGACCGTCACAAATTGTTCGTCACAAACGTTTCCGTTCAGTTCTTCGCCGTCCGACGGCGGTGATGCGAGTAAGGAAGTAATACAAGCTGCCTCCTGAATTCCTCCTTCCAGCGCATTTTGAGAAATTCTAAGCGCGAGGGACTCGATTGATAGATCTGGAACAGTCACTGCGTCCGTGGATTTCGCTGCACTTTCTACGGTGACACTGGCGATTTCGTTGCTGTACTTAGACGTGTCCTGTGCACTTGGAATTTCGAGCTCAGGCTTATGAATAGGGATAAAGAAGGCACAGGGCTTGCGCACTGGAGAGGAAGCCTTCTTGGAAAAGATGAATCGTTCTTCGGTGTTCTCTTCGAGGGCAGAAATCACAGATGGAACACCCTTGCGCCAAGTATTTGTATTAATAGTAGATTTTCCTGGAATTCTAATTTCGCTAGCTGGACTCCAGCTCTTCCGTGTCGACGATTTGTTAATGTAAGGCTGGACCAAGGCTGGAGAGGGGGAGAGTCCGGCGGATGCGCAGATAAAGCTCGAAATTTTGTCAGACTGCTGCAAATGAGCAGCATTCTGGGTGACAGGCCTTGGAGGAGGACACTCAGCATCAGCGTCAAATTCCAAGGAATCGTCGGAAAAGTAATCAGTCCCCTTCTCCTGACCCTTGACCCTTCCATTTAAGTAGTTTAGGTTCGACACTGAGAGTCTCTTGAGTTCGTCAGCAGTAAACGTTTCCGTTTCAATTGCCCCCTCGGGCCAGAGGAGGGGAGCCTCGTGACGATTGATCATGCTGAGGTAGCCGTCATCAATGTCCAAAACTTGGTCCAAGGTCACTGGGGTCGTGGACGTTGCTGGCGGGGAACGTTGTGGATTTTGTTGTCCCTTTCGGCAGAACATTTCATTTAGATTTCGGGAAACAGCAGACTCGTGGTAATTGTTATTGTTCACATTGCTCTTCGGAGATTCTTGGAGGCAAATGGCATTGGCATCTTCGTATCTCATCCACTGGGCTGGAATCGCTGCTCTTGTTTCCGGAGGCAGTTCTTTAGGAATACTGGATTTACGCTGCTGGAGAAGGGGACTTCGCCGTGGGGAATCATTACCGTGAATTAGATTCTTCCGAAAATCCTTGGGACTCCGACAGTACTTTTCCTGCTCCTCTTCGTCGTCCTCCACGAAGCAAGTCTTGCGCGTCTTTCGCAGCGATCTAGGTAAATTCTTCTCAATGTGACAGTTCCAGTCCTCTTCAGTGTCATTCTCGAGGAATCGCTCCAGATCTTCCGGCTTCATCACAAAAGTCACTGGAATTTGCTTCTGAGGAGATGATGATGAGGACTTGGCAGTTGCTCGAACAGCGTCAACGGACCTATTGGGCTTTGTTCTTGGAAATGAACTGCCAGTACACATTTCCAGTATTTTGGGCGAGGAGGGGGAAATACCGTTGTTATTGTTCAAGTATACATGACTAGGTGATTGGTTAGTTTTCTTTGGGAAAACAATGCCGTAGCTCGTATGATTTCCGTTGGAATTTCCAGGCAAATGCGACTCAATTTGAAACGGCGGCGGTGACGCTTCACTGGGATTTTGGCGCGGGGCGTTGATTTTCTTACTCTGACGAGCGGGCTTAATGGGTGCCACCGTGGAGACAGGACCGTCCAGCATTCTAGCTTTCGGAGGACTTGACCTCTGACACTGGCTCAATCTCTGTTCAAAATCTTCCCGTCGTGGGCCCTCCATCACTGGAACTATTTCCGGCGTAGCTGAGTCATGAACCGAGGAATTGGCCAATGGGATTTGAGTACTTTCCCCAGGCTTTGTTTCACAGAACTGATTTAATTGGCACTTTTGAATTGATGCTGATGAGCCAGAAGCCAGTGACGAGGAGGATGAGTGGGAAATGGAGTCATCAAATTCGGCAATCACTTCATCAAGTGCCGAGATACAACTCAAAATGTCATCACATCTGTCAAAACATTTCAAAAATTATAAGTGTCAATTAAAAAAGCTTCCAGAATACTTTTTGAAAAGGACAATTTGAATTGAAGATTAACTCAAATCTGCACTTTCCAAATTACTCTATCCTCCTTGTGAACCGCGGATCAGAAAGCGAAAATCCGAGACGCGTCGCGTTAGCTTGATTTTCTCTTTTTCTATTTTTTGTTTTTAACTGAAATGAAGCGTACTGTCACGGCGTGTATCCTCAATTGAAATGAAGCAGTTTAAAATGAATGAATCCCATTGCACTTATGCAGTAATCTGGAACTGTTTTTCATGGGGATTGTGGATTAAGCGGAAATTAATCTTCCTAACTTCACAAACTGACACACAGACGCACAATCTACATACACACAACAGACACGAAAGTGCTAATAATCTACTTACGTTCCGTCACTCATCCGCCACTTTAAGTCAACTTTAAACTCTTAACTAACCAAATGGTTTTCAAATGTAGTCAAATACTACTTAAATAGCATATCAACAAGAAGCGACTCAAACCACACATCCTGCTGAACTATAGTTACTATTTACGGAAGTTCTTTTCAGTCTGGTGAAACTAAATTAAATTTAAAGGACATTTCACAGTTGTAGCGTAACCAGGTCCATTAATATTAATATTTGCGAAACAGGCATTTCAGTAAGCATAATCTCTACTTAGCTTAGGTCATAGTTTAGATTTTCTAGAATTCGATTCCTCAATAGATTTTCAAAAAACAAAGGACTAGATGATAGTGTTTAGTTTGATAAAAATCCTATTATATTCAGAAAGCAGAAAACCACTATGATTTGAGAGCCTTCCAAAGAACTGAAGATGGCTTTTCGCAAATTCCATAAAAGGGCCTAGAAATGTCAGCAGTCACTTTTTTTTTGCCATTTTATTCCTTCCCATAAATTTTGGTCTTTTGTAATATAGGAAGTACGAGGAGAGACCTTTCGCAAAGTTAACCTTTTGAACCATCCAAATACCACGGACAGACGCGCAGTAGATTTAAGTGCACAAAAAATGTTCAAAGCACAATGCAATTCACACGCTGATGATAATGTGCATGCCCTTGTATTTACTCAAGATTTTAGCAATACGCCATTTTTTGGCAACGCTTTTGCTATGTTGAAAAATTAAAATCATAAAAGGAAACACGAAAACCAAGCATCAAAGTGAACAAAAAATTTTTGTCATATTTTCCAAGTAAACTCTAAATTTTGAAACAAGCATAAGCATAACAACTTTTCCAACTTACTCGGTGAGAGGACGCGTTCCCGCTTTCTCCTCCATTTTAAGCGCACATAAAACTAATCTTGATTGATACTTCCAAGTATTACTGGCATTTAACAACTGATCCACAAGATCTGATACTAGAATTTATGCCACAATACTTCCCTCGTCCGAATGTTTGGCAAGACTAAAATAGCAGATAAAAGTTTCCATAAAAACTGAAGCTTTGACGTTGTTTCTTTGGGACTGCATCCCCGTCGTAGGCCTATTTTTTTTTGTCTAATTCTGAAATCTGCTGAAGTGGCTTAAGTATACGGAGCAGATGAGGCTTAGGCCGACCAGCATCATGTAGAGCACAGGTTGTATTTTTAGCTTTAGCTGAAACCTCTCCATTGGGCAATGCAAGATGGTCCTCTAGAACGTGCTCTTTAGCATAGAAACGTTGGAAAGTAAGGCAAAAGAGGCTGAGACTACAGTTTCAGACGAAGATCTCCTATGGGTAACCATGAGCACTTATAATTCAAATAAGGCTTCGTGGAATTTGTAGCCTTTTCTTGGGAATATTGGATGACAAAATCGTAAATTATGGATCTCGAATCTCATAGATCTCCAATTGCATCATTAATCTGCCACGAAATTCCTGTGGTATTACACTTTGCTTTACAGGATTCCTACAAGAAATGCATCTTTTGGCAGCACTTGAGTCTCCAAAAAAAAATCTGATTCATTGGTCCGTAAAGGCTTGAATTAGCAGGCACCCCACGCCACGTTAACGTAATTTCTAATTGACGCATCAATAATAACGCCATCTGCTACGCCATTCATTACTGCCACACTCCAGGGACCAAGAACCAATCAAGCTCTACGCACTAGCGTTTCAAAGCATTTTGAAAACTTCACTTGAATATCTAAATCAGCTTTAAAGAAGATCAACGTCATATCAAATTTTAAGAGCTCACATTTCTCACGGTCCTCATTATCAATAACACTTAAAGAACCAAAACCAAAAGAATCAAAACACTTTATTTTGATACTTTTTCATTTACAACGGAAATGCTAGTATAATTTGGTCATTGAAAACAGTGTTTAAAAGGAGAGAAAAGATCGAAGAATATTTCTAAGCATTCTAAGAAATCAGCGATTACCCACAAAAGTATAGTTCCCTTTAGCTTTTATATTATAGACGCTAAAAATTTTAAGGAAAACACCAAGCGCTTGAATTTGAATAGACGCCGACCGGCCCTGAACTGCTGGATACCACCGTCTACGAACTTTACAGATTTGAACATAGTAAAGATCCCTTAATTTATTATTATAACCAAAGTTTGGAAGTATATTTCAGAAGGGTCCCGGCCAAATGATCTCATCGCAGTTGAGATCATATCAATTTACAGCCTCTCTGCATCACTTCCGGACGGCTGTTTCTGCCTTGCACTGACTCCATTATCCCCAAAAATAGGCTATCATAACCCTCCGCGTCACTTTTGATAAAAGAAACCCGCTTTGGGACTTCGTTTACATAACTTTTATTGGCAGGATGAACCTTCATATTGTGATGCTAATGCATAATGACTTAAGTCAGGGACCCCTTAGAACAAAAAATTATTTAGAAGTGACCCTTCTGTTAGCTTATCTCGAATTGCAACTGCTGCCTCTTCCATTTATCAAGTCATGACAGCTAAATTACTGGAAAATAGTGATTGAGTCACACAAAGGGTCCTATTTAGTATCCCTGAAACTAAAAAGGGCTTTTTATGCAATCCTTCAGGGTCCAGTTGCTCTGCGAAATTATGCCATTTGGTGCAATTGGAATTTTGGATGTTGGCCTAATCATTGATGCAATTAGAGACTCGAGATTTAATCGAACGGGGAAGCAGAGCGGGGAGAACGTTATTTGAAACGTTAATTCAAATTATTTTGCAAATGACCATTTATCCATAACTTTAAGGGTCGTAAGGGGAAATGCGGGGTTTTAGCCAGGGCCTTAATTTTGAGGGCCGTAAGGCAATAAACTTTGCAAAGCAACAAAAACAAAAGTAAATGCAAAACTTTTGGGTTGTTTGAGCCCTATCTCTGTCATTAGCATTGATTTTACACTTAAGCGACATGAATTCAAACTTGTTTTGCCTTTGCTCAAGTGGGTGTGACGCTTCTCGCACTTCTTCCTTGAATAATTTTTATAACATTGCCTAGCAGCCCTTGAAGGCAAATTTACCACTCGCTACGCACAAATTTGATTGGTTCAGAAATAGGAAATTGGGAAAACAATGGGCCAAATTAGGCTCAAAACCACATCTTCTGCTAATAGCAATCCAATTCACCTTCATTCGCTTGTCTTACCTCGAGACAGCATTTTTTCTAAGCTTTTATAAAAACCACATATACTGTCATCATTATTCATGTGGTGAGTGAAATGCGGACAGTATTCTACTATCACAATTAGCTAATTGAAGGTCCTTTTTTCAATTGGTCACTTTATGAGGCTACGTTCCGTATTTTCTTACACAGTGAAGTTTATGTTTCAGTAGTCCGCCCTGTATTTGCGTAACGACTTTTTTGCATAGTGTTTTTGCCAATCTTCCGAAACTTAATCGCAAAAATTGCATTACAACGTACAAACAAATATTTTGCTGCCTACATGATCTTGAAGATTTTTTGTTTTGCTAGCAAATATTTTCGCTTCGCAGTATTATATTGGAAGATGAATCTGAATCGAGGAGGAGGAGAGAATCGGCCGAATAAATTGCATCCTGCATGGCAGAATAAATTGGAATTGCTAAGTGGTTTAGCGGAAAATAACGTCACTCAAATTGAAAATACTCAACGTGTGTCATGCTAATAAAACGGCAAAACCGTTGTAAAGCCTTGCAACGTTATGCAGGCCCGTAAATTACGAACAAAAATTCTATATCATGCAGAACAAATAGAGAGAAGAACTAAAAATATCACCTGTATCTGCAAATAGTTCCTATTTAGTTTTGGCAAGTCCCCTTGACACACTAAAAAAACGCTGCTTATCCCTGAACCACTTTGTTCAAATGTCCAAATCATGATCAAATCCTGCATCCCATGAGGTTTATGCGCTTGAAGCGCTCGAAAGATGCCCAATGCATTCCAAAAAGAAAATCCTAATGCTTACTTTAAAAATCAAAAAGGTATAAATAATTTAAACTTTACCGGAATGCTTTGAGAGAGCTCTCAAGCGCCAATAGGATTTGGCGATTCCAGCGATTCCCGAATCCCGACTGATGCTAAAATTTCCAAGTTTCAAAATCCAAGACAAAAAATTCTTCCCAGGACGCCTCTCTCAGATGAGAATTTTCACACCTTTTGCCAGGTGAATCTGCTTCCTAATGGCTTTAGTAGATACGAGATCAGATTCCAGCTCTACAAGGATAAGTCTCGAGGCGAGCGTCGAGAAGAAGACTGAAATGATGCTGGGCGTGAAAACGTAAAGGTAGGATTTTTCGGCCTACGTGTACACATTGTCAGAAGAACACAAAAGTTACCAGAGAGAACCACTGTAGAGCAACAAGGGAATCGAAGCAGATGCAGCATCCTAAATCCATCTTCCATGTGCCAAACGATTCCTTACGGCTAAAGCCTCACGTTGTTCTGAAAAATTCGGCCTAGGCCTAACCACTCAAGGGTCATCTAAGGGCTCTCGGTATAATTCAAAGACTTTGAGAAAAGCTTCCGTTCGCTTCCTTCCACTCCAGGAAGAAGATGAAGACTGACTTTTAGAAGGCTCAAGTGCTCATTCCTACTCTTGAATACTATTCAAATAGCACTAAACCCATTTTACACGACTTCAAGGCCCCTCGGCAGCTTTCCCTTAAGGAAAAAAAAGTTTTTGGAAGGAAAAGGGCGGAGAAACAATAAAAATAAATCCAGTTTAAAAAAAAACGCCGAAGCGTGGTTAGTGTAATACCTTCCACACGCTTTTCAAAACTTTACACAGCCAAATATATGCATCCCCGAAAAAAAAAAACTTTGCACTCTAGTCACTTTCAAACGTACTTAAAATATGGGAACCAAACTTCAGATCCCATCTGGACGGAAATTCATTTCAGGGAAAAAACAGCGATTTCCAAACTGAAATTTTTGTATCCTCGAGAATTTGGCAAATGCTTTTCCAAGAAAAATCTACTTGCAGAGTCAAGTCAGCTCTTCTTCTAGAAAATAAATTCTGGTCACCAGATGCTTCTGAACACTTCTAAACTTGAAATTTTCATAGATCAAGTAACAAGAATTTTTGCATCAAAGATTCAGACCAAAAAAATTTGAGACTATCACAGGAAACTTACTTTACATCTTCCTCATTCGACATTTTTTTAAGCCTTTCGAACACATTCCAAATCTTCCTCAAGCCATTTAGAATTAGATCAATTAGCTCATATGCTGTTCTAAAAATACGGCAAGCTTTCTTCTTAAGACCAATTAAAACACTCCGTTGGTACCCTTAAACCTCGCCCTGCGGTGGGACCTTTACTGTTAGCATAGAGTAAATTCAATTTAAAATTGCCTAAATGGGTCAAGAAGTTAGACAACAGCGAAGAGCGTTATGTTTACGACTTAAGAACGACGCCCAAAGGCACTTTTGCCCAATTCATACAGAACGCAAATTATGCACAAAAGTTTTATAATAAAAAGCCCTTGGGCTTAATCAGGGAACTTCACTTCAGCGTTCTTCCATCCAAGCTCTTTGCATGTCTACTTTGAAGGAGCACTTGAAGTGCATCTTTTTTAATCTGCGTTTTTACAATTTATGACTCTGTGGTTTGCTCTGACGTTACATTACAATGGGTTTGGGGGTATTAAATTAAAGAGCTGCCCATTATTGTGTCCCCCTAATTTCCATGCCATGACTCTCATTGTTTGATCAGGTGAAACGAAGATGATTAGATTTACGTTTTGGGAGAGGAATGAACTCTGAAGTGTGCATGGGCGTGGGACGCTTCAGATGAGGCAGAGAAGATGCGGAAAGCCAACGGCAAGATCATCTTCAGCATCCGCGTCCTACATTATGGTCATTTGCTAAATGGACGTTGGAATATGAGATGTTCGTGGCCTTTTACTTGTCTCTCCAGAAAAGAAGAGGAGATCACCTCAATTTCAAGTAAACTAGTAAATGACCATACGGTATCAAAAAGAAACAGGGAGAAAGGAAGGAAAGTCATTTCTAAATAATGTTGCTTATGAGGCGACGTGCTGCATTGTAACCGCACCTCCAGCCATTCCTTTTCCTTTCTGCCATTACCATTAGCGTCTCCTCAGAATCCTTATATAGCACCTAACGCTTCCAAATTAAATTGAATGGCCACGGCAATGAGAGATTGGCTTACGTTCCGGCCATACTACTAAAAAGTAATTTGAAAATCCCTCCATCACTTCCACCCCAAACGTACGGTAGAGGAGCTTGTCGTGATAATTTGAAATTTGTGAAAAATCATTAACGGAAAATTCGTTTCGCCCACATGCTTTCAGGATTTTCCAAAAAATTAAAAACCAACCATTTCTTACGCACTTGGAAAAAATGCGATTTCATGCGACTGTTACCGTCTTTTGCGGTTGTTGAGGCGGTGACGGTGGACCACCGTTGAGAGCCGCTTTTTGGGCTTCCTAACATGGAGACAGAGTTTTCAATTAAAAATTTATAGGGGTCTTAAATCTTTTGGCCCAAAAGGAAGCTTTTTTTTAAACAATGAAAATGAAATGGCATTTTGAAAGACGCTTCGAAAGGACTGTTCCGTAGGGAATTGTGGAGCCAAACGTCAGGAAAAAACGGCAAGAATTATTGATGTGCACTTTGTGGAGAAGAGACATGTGAAGCATTTCAAAACAACGGAAGGTTTCTGGAGCGCTGTGCTTTTCCAGCGCGTCGCTGCGCTCCGACTTGATTAAGGTAAGTTGTGTCCAGAGACAGGAGGTCCTGGAGGGATGGTGACTTAAGGGCAGCTGTATTGACTAATGACAAAAGTACGTGATTTGAAGTCTCGGGACGTCCTTAAACGTCCAACTGCTATTTTCCAGATGGAACCCGCCACAGAAACAGAAATAAAGCTTCCTAGCTCACGCTTTTGGAACGCGTGGCCCACAATTTTAAAAAATAGCATGGGATGATCCATGTCAAGCTATAAGCAAACTTTAGAATCGTAAAAATACCAAAACAAATAAGCCTAGGCTGACTACGGAATTGTAAACTGGTTCATTCTTAAATTCAAATAAGTTGAACGTTTCATGTTGCATGCTATCTGCTCACTTATGAATAGCATTACATGTTTGAATTATTTGAAAATTTGCCCGTCGTCGAGTTCAACGACAAATAGTATTTTGATCAAATACTGCAAAAGTTTTTAGTAACTGAAATACTTAACACGGAAGTAACTTGTTTCGCCGACCCTTTACAACGTAGGCTAACAACTCTCGTCTTTCAGCCGTGTCATCTTGGAATGAGTGTTGCGAGCACTTAACACTGTTCAAATAAGGAGTGTCATCAATGTTTTAAAAATGTAAACATTAGAAAGGATTTAAAATTGGGTCCTGGAAATAGTGCCGAAACATTTTCCTGACACACCCTTCTTAGAATAGTTGTTAAGAATATTGGTAAAGTGGGACTATTGACCTAAATACGAAAACTGGAGGAGTGAAAGTAATTTGACAGGATAATGGACCAATGGCTATTACCGGATGCAACGAATTCCTAATGATAATGACAGTATCATAAGAATTAGAAATAATACTTTCCATTTCATGCCTACAATACTTGTCAAGGTGTAAAGTAAAAGGAAATTGACAGGATGTTTCAAAATTGAATTTCCTACGGTTTTGGGTCAGCGTAAAAGGAGAGATTAAGGGAAGGCCCAAGGACCACGCCCGAATCATGTCACTTCATAAAAACTTAAGAAACTGAAGAATCTAAAAATGATTCTTCTGAATTAATATGCAACCAAAAAGTGATTATTACTTTTGGAAATTGTGGCGGGGCTGATAGAGCAATGTTGGGAACACATTAGCAATAATAAGCGATTTATAAGCAATTTATTCTCGCTGATATTGATTCCTCTATTAATCTGACTTTAAATCGCCAATTGCCAAATTCGTCAATTCAAGGTGTAAAAATTGCAGGCAAGATGGTTATGAAAGTGTCATGATTCTCATTGTAAGATTGAATATCACTCTGATTGTAGCAAGGAATGGGATGGAGAAATTGATATTGATTAGTATGCCCAATTTAGGATTTCAATATAACTTGATTTCTCTTTATGTTTATTCTAATTTCCAAATACGGAGTGTGAGAAATTGGGTCAATTTTTACCAGTTAAATAAACAAATTCACCGCATGTGTTGACTTAGCCTCAGGTAAGGATAAGTGAGGAATATTAATTAATTGTTTCATAATTTGCCATCACCTATGGTTCAAAAAAAGGGTCAAAGATAGTATTTGTGTTTGCTTCTAAAAATTTTATTTTAAAAAAGTTTGAAATTTATTTCAATTCTTTCATTTCAGTATCAATTTCAAAAATTTCGAAGAATACTATTTTGCCTACTTTGTTTTGCGAATTGATTTTTTTCAGGAGGCGTATTCCTGAAAAAAACTTTGTTTTGTAAGGAAACTTCAAAAGTTTAGATTCTTCATTGTCATTTGCAAAAGTAGCCGAAAAGTGAAACCGAGGATTTACTTCCTGTCCAGAAAAAAAACGAATTTTTTTTTAAAAGTTTGTTCAAACCCACGTAACTTTTGAAGAAAAAAGTACAACTTAATTTAATTAGTTCCCAGCATTTTATCCCAACTTTTGTAATCTCAGTAATGATTCGTATTGTTTTTAAGGAAGCCAAACATTTTACTACGCAAGAAATTCTTGGGGCGAAGTTTTATGTATTTCAACCGTTTTACGTGGCAATCAAAACAGACAGATGGGATGAGGGCGGTGCAAAGGACCTCTTAAAACGTTGAAATGCTGAGAAGTACAATCAAAAAATTGTCAAAGATGCTGGGATACTAACGATCCTTTTGTTCCTCGTTCCAAAGTTTCAAAAGTTCCGGAAGTGATTTAGATCCAAGGGAGAATGCATCTGAAGGTTCAAGATAGCGCCTGCGCTTTTGTAACGCAAAGGAAATGGGCATGTACGAGGAAGTTTAGTTTTACAAACAATGGTTTCATGAGCCTCAAATTTTGCCAAAAGTTATTACGACTACCGAACTAACGTGATTCAGGTAAAAAAGTCTTTATTACTTTTCTTTAATAACAGAGCCCACCTAAATTGGGCTTAATGTCATAAAACACGAAAAAGTACTTAAAAATTATGCAGTCTCTGCGGCCGCTGTGTCCACAGAATTAGCCAAGAGGGTTTGAGCGAGTTTGTATAACTGTCATTTGCGCTTTCGCGTCGCAATATTCCCAAATTAAGTCTATTAAGTTGATAGTTTGTTCTAACGTTTATGAAATTGTGACGCTGTTGCCAACAAATTCCTTGGGACGCGCACAATGCTATTTAGAGTTACAAGATGTACTTACAATATTTCTCCAGTGATGAAGTCCGTTTGAGTAGTTGGCGACTTGACAACTGTCAGCGCTTCTGGGCCCTGCATCTTTTTTTGTCCGTCTCCTGGAACAGAGTTGGACAGGAACGCTTCCGGAACTGCTTTCACTGCGCAGCGATCCAGGCTTAAGCGATTTCCTTCAATTGCATTGTTCCTCCCTCCCTCTGGACTTCTAATGGCAACTTTATCTTGTTTCATGGCTCGTCGGCTACAAGAGCGTCAATCATTTCTGGAAAGGAAAAAAATACATCTCATTCAGATTTTTTGTTCAAACAGCAGTAGACTCACTACAGACAGATTCAAAATATTGAGCAAAAAAAAAAGATCTTCAGAGATGATTTTTTCGAACTTTTCACGATGTTAAAAAATATCCTAGACCCTGTACCCTCAGGAAAAGGTCCCTGTTAGCATTTGAAAATTGAACGCCTGTCACTCAAGTTACTGATGTGATCGACTGAAAATTGACATGGAGCGAGAAAATGTTGCGGTTTTGAGTTCAAATTAATAATAAACGTTGCCTGTCAAGAACCATTCGTTTTTTTTTCTTCCGCAGTTCATAGGAGGTCAAAATCGGCAAGATGCTGAGGAACATCAAAAGAAGATATATGAGGCTGTGGGGTCAATGTTTTGTCTTTATTTGGATCTTTACTGTGTGGAATTTGAAAAGGTCAATTCGAGTTGACCTTTTTTCTTTCTTCCCTAAAGTGTCATCAACACTTCGCTTCTAAACCAATAATTAAGCGAATATCGTCACCCTTAATCTATACGACCCTTTAAATGAGCTCTCAGTTTTGGCCAGACAAAGTGCGTGAGAAATTTCAAGTATAACTGGCTTTCAGGGCCTTAAAAAGGACACCAAAAGCGTGAGACAAGTTTGTTTATCCTAAACACTTTCAGCATTAATTAAAAATTCAACGAGTACTCGAAAAGGTTAATAAGTTTCTTAATTGAAAAAAAAATGCTTTCACGTTTTGAAAAAAATTTAAGATAACTCACAAAATTGCCAATTCTTCAATCATAATCGAGATCAATCAGAATTCAAAATTCAATTTAAAAAAACGTTAAAAGATTTAAGACAACTTATATAGCACAATGTACTGTAAACGGGAATGATACACCGCGACGAACTTTCATATAATTGATTTTTTTAAATACCCCATTTTTCAAAATTGTAACGTTTTCAGTCCTATGTCTACAGAAATGACATCTTGCTCGTTGGCCACTTATCTTGAGCTAAGATTAGAACCTGCAGACCTTTTTTACCTATTGTCTGCCTATCTCCCTTGCTAACTAAGTTGACAGAGGACTAATTGTATTTACTCTTGCTGAACAATTGGGGTTAATGTCTTATGAGCCTGTCCAGGTGGGGCCAAAGGAAAGGCAGAAAAGTGTGGAATGGGGTCAAATAACTGACAAATATCAACGCTACACCCTGTATGTCTTGAGCACTTCAATCCGCCCACGCTCTCCACTGACGCTTCATCCTGACTCGGCAAACACATCTCCACCATCAGCATCACCATGGACCACTTCATCCTTCAATTAATTTTTTTGACTCCGCCACACTTCAAAGCGGGAAGCCTCCAACGGTTCTCGGCCACTCAATTAAAAATTCAATTAGTTACTCTTTGACTCACCCCAGATTCACCTCTTGCCACAGTCCCAATGCCCACGGCTGACAGTGAACTCACATCACTCAATAATCCTGTTCAAATCAGAACATGATCCGATTGAGAAGGGATACACTTGCAGTAGAATTTTTAAAATTCAAAAATTAAAATTTTGAAAAACCCTAAGAGCGAGGGAGATGATACCTGGAAGACAAGAAGATGATGAGTGACGCTCGTTGGCTGCAAGCGGAGATGACGATGGCATGAGATTTCCAAATTACAAAGAAAGAGATCCTATCTCCCTGCCAATTTCCGTTTGGCAGAGACCTCACCTTTCCTTTGTCTTCCGGCACCTGAATCTTTAGCAAAGCCACTTTTTCAAATTTAAAAAAAGAATGTTCAAAATATTTAAAATTTCAGTTCTGGTATAACGCAACTTGTCGAAATTAGTTGATCCAATGGATGCACTTAAATCAACGCTTCGAATTGATGAGAAAGAATTTTGGCTAAAAGGTTTAGGAAATAAAAAAAAAGCTGTAAATAGGCTTTTGGAGAAAGTGGAGAAAGCTTGGATGTGGTGAGCAAGGAAAAGCTTTTACCGCGTTAAATTAAAAGTCAATGGGAGATGATCCCGGAACTAGAAAATAGCACTTTTAGACTGAACTTAAGTAAAAATATATCCGGCATATACCACACCATGGCTAAAAATAGCCAAACAAAAAACAAAATGATGCTGTGAAAATAGCATGGAGCAGGCTGAGGGAGTGATTTTGTTTACACTCAGCACTTAATTACCAGCATGTCCTAATTATAGGCTTCGGGCGTGAAATAATAAAAATTAACTCACAACGTAAAGTAAAGTATGTTTGAATTAAATTAGTTGTACTTCCTCTAGTCATTTGACTCGTTTTTTTCGTTCTAATTTTGATTTCGATTTCGAAAGTGAAAGTATTAAGTACGTTTCTTCCCTCTATCTAGCAAGCACTTTTCCAATGAAGAAATTATTCAGGGCGTTTTCAGTTTAGTGACAAAAAAAGAAGCAGAATATTGGTTAGCACAATTGGTCATCGAAATTGGATTCGACATGTAATTTTGTTGACAAGTATGACAATCAACACAACGCACATGATGACAGATCAAAATATGAATATGGGGAGTAAAGCGAATTTGGATTTTAGGTCTTTTAAATAGTAAATATTCCATTTAAAATTCTTTCGACTCATTCAGTCATGTTTCTGAAATTATGACTAATATTATTGAAAAAGGTAAACAAGCCCGACCTAAGACGGGTTTGTTTTGCTAGTATTAGGAAAACTTCTTAATAGCCAAAGAGTACTGCTTAAAAAATGTATTTTTAATGGAAAAGTGTTTTTTTTTGTGATTGTTAGGCAAATACAGCGAAGTTCAGTTACAATGTCTTTTTTTACAAATTGAAGTAACTAAACAAATTTGTCCCTATTAATTAATTGGATGTGAAGAATTCCACTATTGTCTATTTGAACGGAGACATGTGTGAAGAACCCCTGTCGCTTGTAATTTCTTTATGAAATCTGTCATTCACTAAAAATAAGCTTCCTGTGGTTAACATTTCGAAATGAACCACATGTGACCATATCCACTTAACTTGGTAAACAATGCGTTTAATTTAACATCTCTTTTCTAAAATGAGAAAACTAAAAGACTAAAAAAAGAGAATCTTGGCGTGCGTGGGTAACAATTTTGCTTAAACTGGTTAAATTCAGCCATTTTTTCTTCAGTTTAGTAGAATAGACGAAAGTAGAGGGTGTGTGATACATGCGGATAGACCTAGATTTAGAAAAGAAAAAGTTTAATGGCAGTTTTGAGGCGAAGCTACCTAAGCTAATTAAGGAAAAACACATTAGGAGGACATGATGATATCGCCTTTGTGTAGGGCTAATTGTTCCCAACGCCGCCGCGGTGACGTGCCACGGTTTTAGAATAGAAAATCTGTAGAAAATATCCTCCGCTCACTCAAGAGTGAAAGCCACTTTTCAAAGTCATGTTAAGCTATTCAAACAAATTCAAAACGATTCAGGGCTTCAGGTTTCACTTTATAATTAAACCATTACTTTCATACCGTCTTCAAACCATTAACTTTGACGTCTTCGCTTACAAATTGACACCATTCAGAAGTTCAACCTAGAAAATCACACCGTAGTATTTTCAATCTTACCTTCAATAACGAACCTGCTTGGTCACTTTGTCAAGGACTCATTTACCTTAGTATTCCATCACTTCACCGACTAATTAAAAATTCATTGTCATCTCATGACACACAATCATAATCACAAAAAGTAAGTAATCAAAACTGGAGCAGATCTAGATCAGGCTCAAAGCTTGATCAAAGCGGTTTTTTTTTGCAACGACGAACGAGCAATCCTTGTCTTTAAGTTAACTAAACTGGTCTACTACGTATTTGTCAAAGGTGACAAATCCACGTGGTTTACGAGTCCCTTCAAGGGCTCCTTTTTGATGGCATCCGTCGTCCCAGCAGCAGTGTAGAGGCGCTGTCAATCCGTGACATGGAAAAACTAATGACTGTGATTTTGACAGATCAATTGTAACTCACATCGTTTTGATTGATACCCTCTGTCCCCTCGAAGGGCTACTTTTGAACTGACAACTGACTCAGTGACTTGACAACTATTGCATGTGTGTAGGCGAAGGGCAGTCGCAATTGGCAAGAAAATAGGCAAAAGCAGTGTAACGCTTGGTTCGTAAGTGGCTTTGGTTAGGTGCCTAGTCATCAATTGCTTGGGCCATGCTCTCTGCATTTTGCTTGGTGAATAATACATTAGATTTGCAAATAATTTGCAGTGGTAAGGCAGAATAGGAAACCCCCACATTACCTTTTGTCCTTAAAATTTGAAGTGTATACGCATTTTCCTCGATTCACAAGTATAAAAGGGCGAGTCTATGAAGATGAGTCACTTTTTGCAAGTTTTTTGCAAGCAAAACGCTTAAAATATTCACACCTTTTGACCACTGCTCTACCCACACTCAGTTGACGAATTCAAAAAAGAATCGGGATTCACTTTGCAAAGAAAATATTTTCATTACCTTTGAAAATATTATAGGGTTTCAAGAGTTCTTTCATTCGTTTTGAAAAAATGATTGCTTTCTTTTTTTAGAAATGTTTTTTTTTCTAGTTTCATAACACGCAATATAACTAAGGGTGTAGGGTTTGAATGATGCTTATTTTGAAGCCTGAATAATTGAGGCAAAAATCATTAGAATCGATTCTGTTTAATATCATAGGGTAAGACTAATAGTCTAATTTTCATTTTAGTGAAAGTTTTGTTAATTATTATATGCAAAATTCCGTATTTTCGATTTACATTAATTTTAGAAATCTTTAAAAGAAATATTGTGTGCGTAGTTCTTGAACAGCACCTTACGGAAACTCAATTGAAATTGTGCCCTGTATAGAATTTCAAGGCGTTTCCGATTACACGATGAAACGTATGTGTGGGAATCAGAACGTTTCCAAAGCTCTCTCGCAATGACTCATTTCGCAGAGCATTGTTGACTTACATTTCCCTTTCATTCATCGTTTAAAAAGAGCAAAGCTAATTATCAGTTAAGCTAATTATCTTCAATTATTTATTACCAATTGCTCTCTTCCAAGTTCAAGCACTCTTGTGCTTGGGCTTCGATTTCGAGTCTAAGGTCAATTATCCTAGGTCTCTGGAAGGGGAATAAAATTACGTTGTTCCGGCATGAACACCAAAAAGAGCGACCTCTTGGGATCAATTAAATGTGGCAATGGAACCATCCTACTTTGCAGCACAAAAAGATCTTCGACTTGACCTTCACGCTAAATGCGTTCAATCGTACATAGAAATTAAAATGGAAGATTAACATCTCTTTCCGTGAGCCAAAGAATAACTTAAAAGAAAAAAGGAACCTTCCCACAAAGCACAAGTTGAAGGTCACGAAATACGTAATTTTGAACAAAATTTAAATGAAAAAGTTCCAGGAGGCTTTTCCTTCGGCGACATTTTGTCCCACATGCTGTAGCATTCAATGATTCAATTGAATCTAATCTTTCACCGCATCTTCTACTCTCATTCGTTTTGAAAAATAACAAAATTTAAATGAAAAAGTTCCAGGAGGCTTTTCCTTCGGCGACATTTTGTCCCACATGCTGTAGCATTCAATGATTCAATTGAATCTAATCTTTCACCGCATCTTCTACTCTATTGTTAAAAACCTAACAATGTATTTGCTATTTAAAAACGTGTAATTGTGTCACGTAAATGTATTTTCCCACCTACCATAGTCATTCTTCTAATATTTTTCACCAGCGAATATTTACATTTTAATAAAACGCAAACGCTGCAGTTTAGCATTTACGCCACTAATAAGAAAAAATGTATGAAGGCACCAGCACTTATTTCCGTTGATTTTCATTTTATACTAGTGTTCTGTAAAAAAAAATTTACTGGCGTATATGCTAAACATTTTACCTTTACGTTTGCTGACTGCTGTAGGTCAAACTAATTCCATGAATCTGAGGTCAAATTCAGATTCTGTATTATTTTATTTTATACTATAAAATCACTTCTTTTTTGTAAAAATTGAACGGGCCTACTTTTTCTGGCTACTTATCTTTTCCAAAATGTTCAATATTTCAAATGCACTTAACATCTTTGTGAAGACTGAAAAATCATTCATGAAACATTGACATTAAAAAAAGTAAATGTTTACCATGTAATGTACCCATGTATTAGCGCATTTTAGTGCTTAATAATTCTCTCAATAAGTTTTGTACGTTACCAGATTTCGTTTTAAAAGTATCAATATAATCTTATTAGGAGATTTCAGGGTAATCTTTCATTTTTTTTATCATTTTTAAAACTCTGGCCTTGAGTACCCTTCTTCATTGAATAAGAAACTTCATTGAACACGAAATTCAGTACCCTTTTATGGTTAGTAGTCTTATATTTTCCAGAACGTACCGAGATAAATCATTATGAAAATAAAACGGGGTGTACGATGATTTCGTTTCAATTTAGTCCTGTTAATTTTGTGCAACTACTCTAAAAGAAAAAGTAAAAATCGTCATGCCCGATTTGTCCGCACCGACTAATGGACGGCCTACGGCAATCATCGCGATGATGAATGGTAAACTACAGGTAATGTGGACACTTTTAATTGTAATTTGTATCGAAAACTGGGCTAATAATGGAGCATTATCAAGGTATCCACGGTCCATGGACCGTCAGAAGATACGTCCAAAAGCATTAGCAGGGTTCTTGCATACTGCAAGCAGCGCATAGTCTTTCCCTACTTGCGTCTCCTAGGGGTCATGGGGCTCAAACCGTTCATTGTGGACACTTCGACGGATAAGTGCCGATTGGCAATTGTTATGAACAAGCTATACATACTGTTTGTCATACTGGTGCTCCTCGTGGGGTACAGCCTTCAATACTTGACATGCTTCCGGTAAATGACAGAACCAATTTTTAGCAAACATTTCCAAAAGTCCAATATACTTGGATTTGCTGTAATGTGACGCTGCTTTTTGAAGGAGAGATCGCGGTTTTGCGTTTAAAAACGATACGGACCTGAAATGGTTCCCATATGATAGCACGGCTTCCTGGAACAGGATTTGTCCAGGAAATGCAATATATGTCCATATAATTCCAAGTATGCTTCATCACTGCTCATTTCTGTACATGGTCTTCCTCTACCGTCTGCATGATGATGAACAACTTCCCAATTTAATTGAACGGGTAATTAATTAAATTGCCCGGAACATTAATTTAATGGAATTGTAATTGCTAACGTTCCTGGTAGAGTGTTCTGCAGTCGATGAGCATTTTAATGAATTCGTTTCCAGTTAACTTACTCGATATCTCTTGAAATAAAAATTGTTTTAAATCAATATTTTATATTTTAAAAAATTATTATAGGTGTTCCTGCAAGGATCTCAAAGTCACAGCAATTACTTTCTGCACAAGAAACCGATTCGAACGTTTCAATTACTCGTCGTTTTGAGCATTACTTGGATCGTCCTCTCTTCAGCATGTCAGCTCATACAGCTCACTACACATAGCTGCCTGGTTTCCTATTTCACCAATTTAAGGTAATTAAATAAGTTTAGAATTACTAAAATAATTTCAAAAATTATATTAATTTTTTTATTCCTTTGTAGTGGGGACTTAAAACATGCGTTGATTGTGGTAATGGCCATTTCTAATTCATGGCAAGACATCATCCAAGTGACAGTCGTCATCAGTTATTGCGTCCATTGCTACCTCCTCACCACTTACCTCAATTTAATTCATGCTCGAGTCCAAGAGCATTCAATTAGTTTGGACGAAGCAATCAAGGTAATTACTCAAATACCTTTCAATTTTAGGTATTGACTGTTTGTTAATTACAATTTTTAAACTTCATTCTTCCAAATGGAGGCATCCGTATTATGTAGTTTCAGGCACCGCAAAGTACTTCCGCTTGATTTTTTTTCTAAAATCGTAATTTTTTTTAAGAGTTTACCATATTGTTCAGGAAATTGGCGAACTGGGAAAACTTTTGAAATATTTGAACAACGACCTAGCTCCAGGACTCGGGCCGCTACTTCTGCTTGACGCTTCATTAGCGATTTCCGGTTTCATCTACCTATTTAACGGTGGACAGCCGATGGAGCTTAACATGCATATTTGGGACTACGCGACTGTCCTTACAACATCGCTCCTTTGGTTTGCATTGGCAATTTTCCCTGTTGAGCAGGTAGGACAGTGGATAATGCGGAGAAAGCTAACTTTCTCTTCGATATTACGCCAGAGTCATTCTAAGCTTCTTTTTAAATCCAAATTTGTTCTAAAAATTTCGAATGATAGATTGCAAAGTTAACGACGTCATGTAAGCAGATTCGTGAAATCGGCCATTTTGTACGCCTGAGACCATTTGGATATCACGATAGTCAGCAAGAAGATTTGGATTCATTTCTTCTGTTTGTCTCTACACTCCGAATGGAAGTCTACATTTTACGCGTTCCAATTTCGACACAGATTCTATCACTCGTTATTCTATTTATTCTATTTCTTCTATTTGGAGTCTCTACGTGGGGGTTAATTAGCAATTAGTCAACTAATTGCTATTTTGTTAACTAGTATTAGTTCAAGAAATACAATATTGCTAATGTGCTGAAGACTGTAATTCCCAAAATAATTAAGCATCATTAATGGTTTCGCTGAAAGTGAATCTAACAGCAGCGCTCATGTAAAAACATGATCGTTTAAAATGAAATATTAAAAAATTTCCAAAGATTTGTCAACACAACTGGATCTCGTAGAATTAATAAGCAAAATAATACACCGAAAAATCATATCGTAATCAATTTGTATAAAAAAAAAACCTTATCCATGTCATTTTGATAATACAATACTTTCGGATTCCAAGGAAATGGCCTCGCAGGAAGACCTAGTCAGAAATGGCGTTGTACTCGGCATTTTTTATATGCTGGGTGTCAAATTCCATTGTATTCTGACCTCTTGCTCTGTCGACGGTTTCACGGTTCTTGAATTGGGTGTTCTAATACTGTGGACGGTGACCATTTGGGCCTTTGTACCTACCCTGACACTGCTCGCCAGTGGAATCGACCGGGCCCTTCAATGGCTTGTCCCGTTCGCACCAACGGCTCATCCAACAACCAAAGCGGTCATTCAGGTCAGACAATGAAATTTTACTCTCCACACCCCGCCCCCAAATAAAACTTACAAATTTCGAAATTTCAGGGTTGCACTGGATTTTTAGGGGCCATTGTGCTCTACTGGATGTTGGACAGTCATATGAATCGAAGTTTTTGTATGTTGCGCTTCGCTTGCAATCCTGAGAACGGTTACATCGAACAAGCCTTCCACTTCCTCTCTATTAAGGGATTTAATGTAATTGATCATGTTCAAGTAATTCAAATTCTGAATTGATCAAAACAAATTCTAAAAAAAATAGTATTGTGATGGGATTGGACGCTGCTTCGATCTCGTTCGGAATTCTCACTGGCTCGCAATTGCCCTTGCTGCATATGGGTTCAATCGACTCATTGGCAAATTGTTTAAAGTAATTCACCACAAACGGGGTCAAAGGTCATGAATAATAATGCATAACCATGTTTGTACTTTTTCAGAGCCACCTTGGCGGAGGCGGTGGTGGCGGTGGGCCGCCAAGAGGCCCCAGTCCACCTGTAGCCCCTCCTCCACTTCCTCCTCGTGCGCCACCGAGCAGTGGTGACGGAAGTGGGTGCTTAACATCCAACGCTGTCGCGCCCCCGACACGTGACAACGCTTGTCCATCAGCCGCTGAAGCTGATTTCACCCGTGACCTCACAGAGCAAATAAGGGTTCTCTTGCAGGCTTTGGAGGCCGTCTGCTGTACCCAATGTCGTGGGAGCTTGACAAGAATTAGAAGTGCTACAGATGGTTCAAACTAATTATTTGAAGTATTTTCTAATTAAGTAATTCGTCATAATTAATTACTTATGGTCTCGTTAAAATGCAGTGTATTGTTTAGAAAAAAAAAATGTCTCCTTACAAGTGAATATAAATTTTTGTTTACAAGCAAAATACCCCGCGATTCTTGAACGGACATTTATACAACTTGTACAGAATCAACTGTCATTCATTGGTAAATAAATAAGTTGATGTTAACTTGATTAATTGTTAATTTTAATTGTCAATGATTAATTGAGTTCTGGTTTAATTCTTCTTGTAACGAGTGAAGTTTTGTGACGTTCAAATACATTTGAGTTGGTGGTAAGTCACATAACGTTAATTGTTTTAAATGTTGTCGTTTGAAGTTGTATGGTAATGGTAGTTAATTGCAGGTAAAATGATGAATCCACCGGAGACTGCCCCGTCGTGGTACGTCGACTTCAAGGTTCCCAGTAATATGCTGGCAACCTTCCAGCCACTCGTACACTTAATTGGGCTCGATACGCACAACAACCAAACACATCGCAACTTCTGGCACGTCCTAAGCATGAAGAATGTTGCAAAGGACTTTCAGCCCAAATACGTTAACGTAGCATTTGATCATAAATTTCGTGAAAAGAAGAACAAGGTTACATAATGAAATTACATGATTTTTGATTTTGTATATTTGAGTCCTTAGAATAAATGTTATACTTGTAGTTGCCGGAAAGCATGGAGTATTACATTCCAAGGGGTATTCTAAAGACAAACTGGATACATAAGCACACGGATGAAATACCGTCTGCCGTGATTATTTTCTTCGACATGGACTGGAATGATCCGCAATGGAATGAACGGAAAATGGAGCTCACCAGGCAGATCAAGCTTGTCAAGTAAAGAAATATACATTTCAAAACAGATTTTTCTCCTATACTTAACGAACAATGTTTCTCAAAGAACCATAAAAGATTCAAGCGAATTGAACAGAGTCCTCCCGTCATCAATAATAATTATATTATTTTAGAGCAAGCCTGGCAGCTCACGGAACGCAGATTTTGGTGATGCTGTTGAAACCGGCTGGAAGTGTCGACGACAATTTCACAACCGATCGAGCTTCAGCGTTTTGTGCAGCCGCAGAAATTCCACCGAAATATCTCTTTGTTTTAGCCCATACAAATTTGGAACGTATACAAGCTTGCGTTCAACGGTATAGTCATTAACATTTACACTATGGGTTTATTCACCAAATAATATTTCTTGATTTTTCAGCCTCGAAATTGGAATGCGAGAAATTTCTAAAGCATACTACTCAAATAGAATAAAACGGGTTAAAGGTTGGAAGGATAAAGTTACTGTCACACCCCTCCTTGTCAGATACAACTTTAAAATTGGTGTTTTCCAGGAAATTAAGAAAGATGCTATAGCTTGTTTGACGTGAGTGCCTCATAAGAAGTAATGTCTTGCTTCATATTTTAGTCAAAAGTGTTTTACAGAAATTACCAAAGTGCTTTTGAAGCATTACTAACAATCAAGGCAACGGATGCTAATGTACAAGAACTGAAAATGGTGGCGGCTGTCCTAACGTATCGAATTTGTCGAATACATCTTGCAAAGATGGATGGCAAAGAGGCGAAAGCACAATTCGACAAGCATATAAGATCTTTTCTGAAAATTGAAGGGAACAAAGACTTGACGTTTGAACATTTTGCTTGGTTGTCTCAACAGTAAGTCACGAATTAAAATTGGAGCATGACATCAATGACAATTATTTAACTAGTTAATTTATCTGCGCTGCATAATAGATCATTTGTTTGAGTTATTTATAATTAAAATGTTAACGTTATTAGATATTTCCAATTTGGAGATTTGGTCAAGCAGTTTTACCGCGCAGGTGCTTCCAATATACCTGACCCGATTTCCTATTTTATTTCTGCTGGTCGGTATACAGAAAAACGTCGTGATGCATTCTGTCAAAGGGTACTATCATCCGTAAGCGTAATTTAAAAAGTTTAAACTTCTCAACAACGTTTCTATCAGTTTTTATTAAAAATTATAGGGCAAGCCAACATGGCCCTGTGAAATGAATCCCTATAACGGCTTAGTCCCGGTAAAGCTTCACTGCATTGGACAAAGACCATGGTGGAATAATCCGTTTAGTCAAGACTATTTGTACGCAGTTGAGGACACTAACACAACATGCGCATTGACATATTTTGAATCTCTCTGCAAACATTCGGTTCGTTCGAATTTCAATTTCTTCTGCAATTTTTTGCGTCGATTCATTTAGTTTCTATTAATTTACATATTTAGGAACATATCATCTCGGCCTGGGGTATTGCGTCTGAAATTTGTCGTGAAAATCAACGAATACGTAGTCGCTGTCAATTAAGTACGTTTGAGTATAGTCATTTAAAACCATTTGAAGAGCTAAAAACCTTAATGTTAAAGTAAATGTATTGCAGTGAGCATGATGGGGGCTGAATTTTTGAAGGCAAAGGAATATAGCAAATGCATTATGCTCATGACGCATGTGCTGCGTGAATTTGGCCAAGAAGATTGGAAAAGTATCGTTTATGATGTTGCCAATTGTGGACTGAAAGCCGCTCGCGCAGCTGGGGATATTCCGTCGTATTGTAATTTTCTCGCTGTACTGTTGAAACGGGACATTGATCATCTGATTTCTGAAGAAAATCAATCCACGCTCTGGTCGAATCTTGAAGAAATTCTCAATGGAAGTCTTCCTTCTAACATTACAATGGGCGAAACTAATATCAAAGCGTGGGAAGCTGGGTTAGCAGTGTCCAGCTGGACATCTTATGTAGAAATTCACAGTCATTGCATTCTTGATTGTCGGGTTTCCTTCGTCGATGAATCTGTTACTTTGAAGGATGAGGCGAAAATACGCTTCGTTCTTAAGTAAGCCTCACAAGGATGCGATTTATGTCGGGTTTTTGTATTTCTCTTATAGTTCAACTAAATATTTTCTATTTTATTTCCAGGAATCCAAGCAGGTTTTCGTTGTCAATACAAAAGTACGGCGTACGTCTGAACCCAGTTGACTATAACTGCGAAAGTAAGGTATCCCTTACAATACATCCCAATGAAACAAAAGAATTGGAGCTCAGTATCAAACCACTTGTTCGTGATCTTTCAAAACAAATACAAGTAATTCACGACATTATTTTTTTCAATATCAACGATTAATTTGACTTATTTTTAGTGTTTGGTGTTTGCTTTTCAGTTGCAAGTAGCTTACGTCGACATTGGAAAGGAAAATAGATCCATATTACTCCATTTTGCTCCATTAGCGGCAGCAAATATTTATCTGTGGTAGGTATTTAACGTCAGGTGGATTTATAGAACAGGAAAATTGTGTTAACGATTTTTGTCATTATTTAGGACGAGTGAAATTGGAAAACCGAAGGAATCAGCAACGGCTGTTATTAAAGTAGATCAATCTAAAGCCTTAGTTACCGTTAACGCATCCTGTTCAGAACCTGTATTTCTAAATGAGTGGTACAAAGTTCCGGTAACAGTGCACAACACCGATGAAGTAGGCTACGAAAAGATTTCTCTGACTTGTCAACTTCAAACTCTGGAAACCATGTGTAAGAATACTAACTGGAGAAACGATTTCTGAATTTCTTTCAATATCTTTCCATGCTTTGCAGTCGCATCATTCTGTCTCGAGCCCAACCCGGCTACTCCACCTACGTCTCTATATCAAGTTTTTGAAATTTCATCGTTAGAAGCCGGCAAAAGTACTACATTTGCCCTTTACCTCATGACCTCCGTTTTGCCAGCTCCATCTGATTTTAAGCTTTCTCTTAAGGTATAATTCACTGGAATATATGGTTGCTTAATGTTGCGAATACTTTATACTTTGTCCTAATTTATTTAGATAAAATATTTGGACAGATTTGGTCAAACGCTTCTCTCGGAACAAGTGATCGATTTAAGCGTGGTTCGCCCATTTGAAGTTACGCAGAGCATATTGGATATTGATGGTGGTAGCCTTGAAGGGTCTGTTCCGGTGAAAGAGGACTTTGTACTCAAGTGCATTGTAACCAATACATCCAGTCAAAAATTAAGGCTTAAGAACTGTGCCACTATTATTACGGTAAGGGTAAAGTCCATGAGACAAATCTTGTTAACGCAATAGATTCATTACAATGCCTCAAACTAATTATGTACTTTGTAGACGTCATTATTTGAACTTAAGCACGATTCCAGTTTGAAAGTCCCCCCGATTTCTGACACCGTGTTTCTACCAAACGAGGAAATCATTCATACTTGTAGCCTTTCAGCGCTAGCTGTAGGGTCACTTTCTCCTGGTCATCTTGAGCTTACATGGACAAGGTAAGTTAATAATACTAAATACTAAAGTTCCTAATTTTTTAATACTAATACTATTTGAATGTTGACCTAATTAGAGAACACTCCGATGGAATTGAAGGAAGCAACATTACTCAGATTCCTATAATGTCATTATCCTCCCTTATTGACAATACACTGTACCTCAAGGCTTTCTTTTCGAACGATGGGCAAGGGAAAGTGAAGCATCCTATGATGGGCAGTTACACTGTCTTCAACAGGAGCAACACTGTCTTTGATATCACTATTTTAATGGAGACTTCCGAATCATTCATGAATGCAGGGCCGAAACGGGTACAAATAAAAAAATCCTAATTTATTTTGAATGACTAAAAGTATTTATTGTAGCTTTCAGTCAAATTGTATGGGCGTGCAGAATACAGCTTTGAGTACATTCTCTTTCCACTGACAACTGGACAAGTAGATGTTCCTAAATTATGCTTCTTCACGCCTGCAAATGGTACCACAGTCCTCGAACCAATTGAGCTGCCTTTTCGTCAAAACTCGCTAAAAACTCTTTATATTACGGTAACTTGAACTTAATGATTTATGAAAGTTGATACGAAATTATGTAAATCAAATTTCTAACTTCTTTTCTTGTTTACTCTACAGCCTTGAATTTTTTTATGGATTATGTGCTCATCTATGTTACTATTGATTGCAGAATACAACAGCACTGAAAAAAAGATTTGGAATGGTCACATTGATTTATTTTGATTAGCACAATGTCAAAGCAAAATGGCGCTGAGGCTGAAAACGTAAATTCCTCAATTATGGCATGAAAATATAACTTATAATAATGCTAGTTATAGTATTTTAGTAATTATAGTTGCCGGCTAGTTGCAAGATGTAAGTTATTCAAGTTAGGTTGTCAGTGTATTTTGTCATAAAATCTACCCGTTGAAGATAGTAGTGAAGGCTACCTGAAGCTGGAGGATGATTGAAAACACTATTTTGGAGGGAACAGCAGAATTGTACTTTGAGTAACTGGGTTTTACTGTAGCACTACTGTCAGATACGTTGACGAGAGGTTTCGTCATATTGAGCGACAACGAGTCGACGCCATTTTCATTTAATTCAAACGTCGAAAACATTCCTTCGTCCATTTTTTGAGCTATTGGCACTTCCCTTTCCAGCTCGACGATGATTGTAGTAAATTCGTGCATGTTAACGCGGAAAGGAATTGTCATAATTTGGTATCCCTCGTGCTTTGCCTTTAAATTTTAAACATTTAAATACGAGTATTTAAAATAATTTAAATTATTAGCAGTGTAAGTTTTACCACCAGTATATACGACCCCGGTAACACTAAATGCCAAAATTCGCCATGCTCTGTAGTATGCCAGGGCACTGGCGTTAAGTTTCGCTCGTCCAAATGGAAATTCGTCCTTAGCTTGGCCAATGAGGCATTGAAAATTGGCACATGCGTTACGGCATCAACCACTTGACCCCGAATTCCATACTCAGTTTCGGTGGCCATCTTCATAAGTGCCTGAATTTGTTTTCAGAAATATGATGTAAGTCGCTCCCAAAAAGCAAAAGCGTACCTGCTTATTGGCTTCCCAAATACGATCAAGCCCCACATGATCGTTTAAATTTCGACAACACGTGACCCCGACCATTAGCTCAAAGATTCCTTTCCCGTAATTGAAGTCTAGCATTGTTCCTAGTGAATGTGAGATTTAAATTATTAAAAAAAATCAGGTTTTTACATAAGATCTAAATTTTTTAAAGGGAAACTTTAAAGAAGGTAATTAAATAGCCTTGATTTTTTTTGCCTTTCTATGACCTCTGCGTTGTATGTACGTTATGCTGCTCTTTTACCTGATGCTGACGACCATTCAGCACCGTTAATAATTCTGGTATCTGTGGAAAGGGGACAGTAATTCCCATGTTCTTGGCGTTCGGCATCGTCGAGGGTACCATCGACATTCTGGAGGTATGTCTTGGCCAAATGCTGGAACATGTCATCGTCAGGAGTAATATGGGCACCAGTGATCTTAGACCCTGAAAAACAACTATTAATTTGCGAACAATCAAGGGTACTTAGGTCAATTAACCGATTGGTATTGAATCGTAAGGATATGACACCACAACAGCTCCGGAAATTATGGAAATTGACAGTAGAAAGGAATTGGTATCAATCCAGCGCATAATGGCCTGCGTTTCAGGCTGTTCCGATTTCCCTTCCTTCCTGTTAAAAGTATCGGGGAAGTCACGGTTAAGGTCAAATCCTGCTGCATTGTGCCTGGAATTATTAAAGTTATCACAAAATATCTAAAAGTTGTCAAGCATTTGGAACTACTGGAATTTTTGAAGGCGTTACCTCCCATGACCACCGTGACACGCCCCCTGGATTGAGCGAATGAAGCCATCTGGATTCATGTTCGGCAAAATATGGATCTCATTCATTTCAATCAAGCGACGCTCCATAGAATCCTCTTTAGCAAAAGTCACTAATAGGTGCTGAAAGGGTTGATACAATTGAAAAATTACAATATTTTTAAGTACGAATTAGTTACATCATTAGAAAATGTGTTGGGATATTTTATTGCAATTTGTTATTTTTATAAATTATTTATTTATTTCATATCCTCACAAAAACGCATTCAGGGCGAATTTGACACTCGGCATGGAACACTTGTACAGGAAATTGATTGCTTGCCATTTGGCCAAATTGTTCAAAGTCTAACGGAAGTCTGCTAAATCTAGTTCGGAAGCGATGCGTCTACAAATTATCAACTTCAGCTAACTGAATTTTAAGTACGAAATATGAGCAAATGACCTTTTGTGGACCAAATTAGAGCAATTTCTGACTTTTGCAGCCCGAAGCAGTACCATTACCTAATTCGTACTCTACCAATATTTTTTTTTAAAATTAACAAAATGCTTCTAGAAATGCAAGTAAGACATTAGGATAATTTAAATTTGAATTAATAAATTAATAAAATTCCCTTTAAATTAATTAAATTAAATTTTAAGTATTACTCTATGACCCGTTATTACTCACCTTAATTAATCTGAGAAGGATATTGCAGGAAGGTCCATGATTTCCCATTATATTTCCAACGTATTTGATTTGCGGACGAAGTAATGGCCTCTCAAAAGGATGATCCGAAATTACGGCCACCCATAAGTCTCTTCCTATAATTTAAAATTAAAGTCGTGAATCAATTAATAGTTACTTTTGCCAAAGCGGCGCACTACTCACCTTCAATTGACTTTCCAATAGAATGAAGACGGGCAATATTTGCGTGCTTGGCGATCAATTGATGGAGAAAGGAGGTCATTTCGGCGTACTCGCAAGAATTGTTTTTGACTGAAAGGTCAAGCCCCTTGACCTTAAATCTCTGAGCGTACCCTTGAGCCATGGCTAAGGGTATCAGATGGAGGCTTATGAGGAATACAAAAGAAAATATAGCCATTTTCAAGATGCCAATTAGATTTGCAAAAATATTGCCAATTCCAGCTACTTGAGGCCGTCTAGGATGGATTGACAAGCGAATTCTGAAATCGCTGCTCCAACTTTTTCCATTATTATATATTTAACGTAAGATCGGGATGACTAATCGATCACATTTTTATTTTGGTTGTGGCTAGGGATCTTAAGTGGGCTACTCGTAAAGCGAAATTGACAGGAAGAGGCAAAGGTTGTTTTTCTCAAGATGTACTAGTAGAGTCAAAAGAAAACCTAATCTCATGCTTCTGGGATTTAAAAAAAAACAGCTTCCGGTTTCGATAATTTTACTGAAAAAAAAAGAGCTTAATTGACGATTATCATCGATTTTGAAGTGAAGGTAGTAACTAGCAAGTGAACTACGCAAATGTAATTGAACGGCGTTCATAAAAATTACGCGTTAGTGAATATTTTTGGTTCATTTCTTAAAATCAACCAAAGATCAAGATGAAGGGGAATATTTTTCTGGAGATTTCACTTCAAAACGTGTTGATTGAATCGTGACTATTTATTATTCAAGAATAAAGGAGCTTAGTGCTCACTCAGCATATATTTATTTAGAATTACTTAATTATTACACAAGAAGTTAAGTAGCAAGTCCCACTATTAAATGACTTAATAATTTGTTATCACATGCCAATCCTAAATAACGTCTGCGTATGTATCTTACGGAATTAGTTTACTCTAGCCAAGGGAAGTGATTCTCCAAATTAATACAATATTGGGACGCATAGAAAATAAAGAGAGTAAAGTTCTAAATAAAGCGTTTTTTTTATTATGGGAGATCATAAATTAAGGTAATAGAAATAATTATTTGGATATATTTTTTAAAGTAGTATACGAGAGAATTTTAACAAAAAAACTCAAATAAATCAAACTTAGAGAGCAAGCTTACGACGACAGTCGAATTGGACGACGATTCAGTACAATTTCGAGCCTTGTTGTTGAAAACGCTGTGAACCTGGATTTAGGCTTTGCTACTGAAAATGAAGCTCAAATTTCCTCCGATGCAATAGGTATAAAATTAATTTCAGTGTATTTTGCTAATTGTAATAGCTTCCCTGTATTTTTGATTTCAAAGCAAAATCGTTTCAGCTTAAAAAATGATAAATTGCAGAAAAGACAAGAGCACCGTTCTGGAGGCGTTACCTCGGAGTATTTTTCATGATCACATCTTGTGCTTGTTTTGGACTCTGCGGAATCACTATCAAATTAATTCCTATTCATCCAATTAACCTGACCATAATTCGCTTTGCTGGTAATATTAATCTCAATTTATATTTAACTGATTAAACGTAAAACTAATTTGTTTTGGTTTATCCCTTCAGGGCTTCTTGTACCCGCATGTATAATTATCCCGTATAATCAGTTTTTTCATCCTCAAGCATCTGCACTGAACGATTTTTTATCCTTAAATTGGAAGGAAAAACGCAGGACGCTGTTTCTATTACTCTTGGTGAGAAATGACGATGTTTATGAATAGAAAATACGCCATGTGTTATTATCACTGTACTAGCCAAACGAGCCCGTCACAAGACGGAAGGACCCACTGTCCGTGGGAAGAACAAAAAACAACTTATATACTCTCTGAACCTTTAGTCTGAATTTATTTGCTCTTATTTTCGAACCATTTTTTCTAGTATTTAAATTCAACTTCGTAACTTGTATTTCTGTGTCAGAGGTCAACCCTTGGCTGTCTTTCCGTCATTTCGTTCTACTGGGCAATCAAAACGATTTCTTTGGGAGACGTTGCAGTAGTTGGATTTACGCTTCCAATTATTATTGTCTTCTTGGCCTATTTCCTGCTTAAAGAACCTTTTTCCACTGTTCAACTGATTACTTGTTTCGTGGCCTTGATTGGCGTATTCATCATTTCAAGGTTAGTAATCAACCAATCAAAACAATTCCTGATGTAACTATTATACATTTTTGCAGGCCACCGTTTTTAACAGGTGCCAAAGCGTTTGATACGACTACACTGGTAAGTCAATAGTAAATAATATTAAAATGCTTAACTAACGACGTGCAACTGCATGTAAATTATTTCAGATTGGAATCGGACTCACGCTTGGAAATGCGTTTTTAATGTCTACAGTAATGTAAGCCAACTCAGATAGTTACGATTCAAATGCAAAATGGTGGATCCTGAAGGAACTCCTGTCCTTGGACGGGCTTGTTTGGGTATTTATTTGTAATTTGTCTCATTTTTTTCACAGGATATTGCTTCGATTTCTGAGAAATACAAATTTTATGCTCATTACGACCTTCTTTGGAACCTGGGGAATGTGCCTAAGCTTGGGAATAGCTTTTGGATTGCAAGTATTTGAACTTCCGCAAGGACTTTACAACTGGGCAGTGAGTGCGTGCTTAGCAATGCTAACTTTCTGCGGTCAAGTGACGTTGACATTGGCGTTAAAGTACGAGCAAAGTGGTGTTATATCCTTGGGTAAGATGCAAAATGGCGACTTTACTGTGCGCACTACCTTAGAAATTGAAAAGGCCAAACGACTTAAAAAGTATGAACTGATTCTTTTTTTTTGTAATTTTTAGTGAAATCTCTTGATGTTATCTTCGCATTTGTTTATCAATACGTATTCTTGGGCGTTGTTCCAGATTTGTTTAGGTGAGTTTGACTGCGCAGTCTGGGTATTTATGAAAAACAAAACTAATTTGCTGTCTTAATTTCAGTGTCATCGGTGCTGTGATTGTTGTTTCTGCGGTTTTTCTGATTTGCTTTAGAAAATTTTTGCTGGAAATGCCACCCGAGGCTGAGCTAAGGAAAAAATTCTGGTTTCTTATGAAATAAAAATAATTTAAGTGTCTCCCTAATTGGAAAAATTGGTCAAAATTTTTAGGGAGGAGTTGCAATTTCTTAATTTTAATAATTTCCTTATCAACAGTGTTTCCGTATAAAAAAATCTCAAAGAAAAAAATATGGCATCCCATCTTTAAAAAATTTTACAAATTTTTGCAACCAAAGTGACAATTGTTTTTTTTTTGTTTAACTTTTGGTTTTCTCTGATTCTGCACTAGTTTTTAAGTAGTCCGTCTCGGCCGAGGCCAAAGTACGGTGGTCAACTTACCTAAGTAAAATCCACTTTACAATTTCACAATAAACAGTCCAATTTTATTTCTGAACAAAATCTTATATTTTCAATGTGAAGTGTATGTATTTTCAAAAATTGTATCTTTCGATCACAGCCAATTGCATCTGTAAATGATTCTAATTTACTTAAGTCATTCATGATGCGTATAAGTACTGTTAAGTGACAAAATCTGAAAACTTCCAATGCTTGAATTCTTTTCACATTCATCGACAATCTTTGAAATGTTTGTAGAAAGTAACATAATACCTAAGTGCTTCAGCGTCAGGAGTCAATATTTGCCTAGTGCTGAACAAGAACAACAAAAGTGCTCAGTTCTTTGACCGCAAAAGTGCGGTCACAAATTTTGGTTTTTCAATTTGGGATTTTTTAAAATTAGACTCAAAATTACCAGTTTTTTTTTCTTATTCAAGTCATTAGTTTCGAAATTTTTGAACACATTCCTTTTCCTTTGGAAATGAGCCTAAAACGCTGCAGAAGAGAAAATCGAAAGTGCTCCGCCGCCGCGGCTTCTGTAGAACGATTTGGAGGAATAATTCCCACACTCGCACGTGGACTTTCTCCCATGCTAGACGCTTGTCGTTCCATACCGCAAACACATCAACAATAAAAAAAAAATCCTTGCACAATAAAAAAAGAAGAAGATACAAGATTCGAGTGGGCGGATCCTTTGATCGTGTCCTTCCCAGCAGAATCTTTTGCTCTATTAGGGCAAATCATTCCTTTTCTGGGACTCTCTGGGCCATTTTGCAGCTCCAAGGACGCGACCATTGACCATCGCACTGAAACACTCAAGGTAATGCCATCACTTTTTATTCACAATTTTGGAAGGCTGAAAATGGGAATTTTATTCTATTGTTGGATCAATAGAGATGTGTTTTATACTTGGAACAATGGCCCACATTTGCATAATGATCATTGAACCAACTTGTCAGTTTTCATGAGACCCAAGCCAATTCCCGTTCAGATTTGGACCAATAGTGTCGATAACGCAAAAAAAGTGATCATCGAAGCATTTCAATCTGTGTCAAAATGTTCCCTGTAATAGATTCTGCTCCATAAGTTCTTGTCCTTTACAAAAGTAGGTCCTGACTTTTTCGACTGTTAGGAAAGAAAGTAGTGTAGAACGCGGTAATGTCCCTCGAACGACAATAGTTTTTCGTTTCACACAGATTTTATAGTGTGTGAAGAAAAAATATCCGTTACTTCAATTTGACATCTTGTGAAGTGGAAACCTGTAAGTGTAAGAAAAAGAAACAATGATCACTTTGAAGACAAAAGTAGAAGAAATAACTGTAAATTCTGATTTGATTAATTTTCTAAAAAAAAAAACTATATCTTATTTAAACTTTGATTTTTTTTTAAATCATAAGCTGGTTCGGGAGGCTCAGTTGTTATAATAATTTAAACACAAAAATAACCACTTGAGCAAGGTTCTAGAGGAAGTGCACCAGAACTTATAATTTGCAGTAAAAGGGTATGCAATTATCAATTTATAAAATTGAGGGGCAATTTTTCCTTTTAATAAAAAATTGCTCTAATACAATTTCTCAGAATAGAAGAGATCACACTTTGCGTTGGAGTCTTGCTAAACTAAATAATTTAATCAAACTTTCTCTTGTGCTTTCTCTTGGAAATTCTGCTCGTTGCTTCTGGAACTGTATTTTTTCACTCTTTTCAACTAAAATTACCACCTCCAGCCAGGCAATATAGTGTTCTTAAGTTTCATTTTCCTTTTTTTAGTGAACTTTCTTCTTTTTTTACGTCTACGGAGATTGGGAGGGGATCAGAGCTGTCAAATAATCAAAAGAAGGCGAGAGCCCCTCAACTTTACACTTTCTTTTCGAATTAAAACTTTCTCTTCGGATTCTCTCCATTTTCCTTCTCTAATTGGATTGTCACCTTTCCTACTACACCTTCAGCCTCCTGCAAACTTGACAGTCGTCTTCTGAAGATCCACAAGGAGTCTCCTCTAGGCACGGATCCTCTTCAAAATATTCGCTGCTTTAGGATGCTGTTCTAAACAAGCTTCGAACAGCCACAGGGAAACCACAGGAGAAAACAAAGGAGAAAAGTGTCACTCCAACTTTCTCTTGGCTCCTCATCAAAAGACCACTTTTCTTTAGCCCTTGACTTCAAGCCGTTTGACTCCTGTCAAATTTTCAACAAAATGTCGACGTCAGCCCATTTGCACTTTCGGTAAGTTCTTCCTTTTAGTTCCATTTTCTATTCAAATTCTAATTCTATTCAAATCGGGGCATGATCACTTGCCAAGGATTTTGGCAAAAGACTTTTGTGGGTCCGCTCTGGAAGTTAGGCTGGATCAGAGCCTGAATAGATCTTTTGCATATTAGAGAAATCCAGAGAATCTCTGGAGATTTATGCTCATGCCTTCCTTTCTCTGGAGAAAGTCAGGAAATGATAACCATTAAACGACCGGGAGTTATGGAAGGTAGGGCCTGGAGAATGGTTATTCTGGATAACTTATCCAGTAAAAAAAATTGGATGAGAACTCACCTTAATCTTTTAGTATGGACTCCTGCGGAAGAAAACTTAATGCAGCATGAAAGTGAAAGCGTCTGTTTCGGAGAATAAAGTTGAGAGTAGCTTTCTTGCCTGAAAAAAATAGGAAGGCATTTTTCAAATTTTGATGAAGATAATTTTGCAAAGAGAATAATTTACTAAATTGTTGTAAACGAGCTAATTAATTAAAAGGCATTTCAAGTTTTGATAAAAAAAAAGTAAAAAAAAAATTCAACGATGAAGAAATTTTCTTTTTAAATTCGCTAAAATCTTTTTCGTAAATTCCACTTTACTTTTACTAAATTGCACTAAATTTTTGTTTAAAAGTTGGGCTTCAATAGCCTCGATTCAATAGTTTTTGTAACTAATTTTGAAAATGGGTTTCGGAATTGTCTTGTCTATTTGCATTTGTGAAAGTTCTAGACTTTCTCCAACCGAGGGAGACAAAGCAGTCTGAATTTAAATGTTTCCAAATGTAACATTTTCTAAAGTTTAAATTAGAAAGTTTCGGCAGACAATCCATGCTCTGGGAGAACTCGAGAGACAGGGATCTAGAAACGGACACAGTGAGCAGAGCATAAATTGCCCTATTCCCTTAGTTCAGACATGCAATTCTTTTTTTCTGGAAGAGGAAATGGACTTCGTTTTTTTAGAAAGTGGAGAAAGTAGGGCTACTTTCTCCAACTTCTTAATTTCCTTCCCATTCTTCTTTTTCCATCCAATCTTATTTTCTTCACTTTTTCTTCCTTCTCCATTGCCATCATTAGTATGGCCCTCTTACGACGCTACTCCTCTGGGCTATTCTAGCAGGGATTTTTCCTTCCCAACATTTTACCAAATTTATTATGCTCTTCAAGATCACATTCAGCTCGAGAACTTCAAATATTTAGTAGCTCTCAGAAATTAGCATAACAAAGAACTTCTAGATTTCAAGAGATTTACGACGATAACCTAATGCTAAAAACCCATCTCGTCAGCTTCTCATGAGCTTCTGTACTTATCAAGCATGAAAATACTGATTCATGTTTGGCCCCCAGTAGAATAAATGTTGAATTTTTTTTGGGTCAAAGGTCATGTCCGCCTGTTTCAATCTACACTTTTCTTGTGTCATGGCCACTTAGAGAATTTAGCACATGGTGAACGTTTTATGATTGTGGAACTATAATTGTCGAATGCTTATTAGGTACGACACGCTGCTGACACGCACTCTACAGAAATAGTGTTTATGTACACGAACACAAATGTGGCCCTATAATATTTTCTGAACAATCATTTTACTTGAGTAAACCGGAAGACTGCCTTCCGAATCAGGGTTTTGTATTGATATTCCAACAACCCTTGGGGAGGCACTTCCCAAAAAAAAATGCTCCAAAAAAGTTACATTACAAATAATTCCGAAAATAAAATTTCGAAAACTAAACTTCATGTAAGCAATAAAAGTAAGAAAATTCAATTGGAATAAATTTACAATGGTCTACAAGATTTACGTTAAGATAAATGAATTGAAAATTGTCGATTATGCAATCTTACTTTTATGGTTTTTATAAAGTTTAGTTTTCTACTTTCGGAATTATTTTTCCAGAACTTATACTCGTTCGGAACTTTTTATTTTGGGAACTATTACAGAATCATAAAAGGTGATGATGAAGGGTGAAAGTATCGTAAAATCAGAAGGGACGAAATCATTATTAGTAACTTAACTTCCTAATAACTGTTTATTTTTGAAAGTAAGTGGCTATTTTTAGGGTATTATTTGTTCCATTCTACTCGTCGTCATTAACCAACCCTTTTGCGAAACGGTTCACTTTAGTTAAAACGTGTTTCTATATACCGTTTTAAAAGGAGTAACGACCTTCACCTTCACAAATTAGTCGTCAGCTTATTATTTCAAATCTTCACAATGAGTAAGTATCCAATAATCATTTTCCTAATATCTGTTTGATTATGAATTAAATTTTTCTTACTCTCACAAATTTCAAGCACTTTCCTAAGTACGCAGAAAAAGTCATTTCGATTATTAAAAGCTGCATTTTAATAAACCAGCTTTTTGAGTGCGTCGCCTCGCCTAAACTCCACAACTATAAATGTAACAGATTGCTCACAGCCACATGAGCAAAAAAAAGCATTGAAAAGGTCGTGGAACAGAACGATTGGTCTCTTCATGGCTAGTTTGGCTAGTAAAATTATGGGGTTAAAGGGATCATGTTGATGAAAACTGAAAGCGTTAACATTAGCTTTACAATGTAAATCACCTATGAATGAGGCATGGGGAAGCCCTATGTGTATCTCACAGATTCTTTCCAATTGTGCTAAGGCTAGTCATCGAGTTAGCTTTGAAATTGCATTGACTTTCGCTAGGTGCATCTTTGGTTGGTAGGAGATCTTTGTGAATGAGGACGTCTGCAAGGGGTGGATTTACGGTAAGTTAGGATAGGGTGGAAGATGATTACAGGTAAAAATGTACAGGTAAAATGAGCGGTCGAGTGAAATGCAGGAAGAATAAGACCATTGTCCTCAATCCACTTAACTTCCACTTTAGTCACCATCAAACATCCCTCTCATTTCATCCCTCCCAATTTCATCCCCCAAAATCAACCCCCCACTTACCAATCACAGCATAACACATGTTCTTCCTAAATAAGCCCTTAGTAAGTCTGAAGAATTGAAGGCCAAAAAAGTAGCATTTTAGTTCAATAACCAGTGTCAATTTTCAGACCAATAGTGTTCTCCAATTCAAGGTTATTTTAAATACTGTTTTGAAACTTCTAGATTCAAAAAAAAATAGTATTTGAATTTTGTTAATCTTTTAAACGTTTCAGAATGAAGCCGGCAGTATGGTATCTGAGCATGCTCTTCGTGGCCTTCCTCTATTTTTACGTTTTGGCAGTTCAGTATATTCGTGCTGCTGAAATTCCGCATGTGCCCAGAACCATTGCCTCGCTAGTTCCAAAACAACCAGTGCCAAGTGGCGGTAAGGATTAAAATTACGGGAATGAAAATGATTTTAACTAATTAATTAATTAAGTAATTGAAAATTATAATTCGTAGATCATCTAGGACCCCTTAAGGCCAGTCGTGTAGAGGGCAAAGTAAATAGACCAACGCTCGACTTTGTATATCACGATTACGATGCCCTGACATCTTGGCTCAGGGGCATGAACGCTGCCGCCCCTGACCTCACCGCACTCTATTCAATTGGCAGAAGTGTTCAAGGTAATTAATTTAGCTATAATTAATTGGTCATCACTTTTTAAGAACATAAGAAAAGTGATTTAAGCCTTTTCGAATTTGCATTTAAATACATTTAAATTTTTGCACGTTTGGCGAAAGGTTTAAAGTGATACGCATGGAAGGCGTAAGCCTTAACGGACGAGGCTGTGAGTACCTGTCCTTTGCATTTTTTTTTCCTTTTGTAACGGGATCTTGCATTCCCATTTTTTCAATGCATCTTTTGTTACAGAATAACTTCAGATTCACCGCATCTGAATCCTTTGGAATCCTAACCCCACAAAGTTTTGTTGATTTTTTTATATTATCCCTCGTTCGCAAAAAACCGAAACATAATAAGCTATCTCGTCAAAAATCACCCAAAAGTTAACCACAGTGGTAAAAGGAATCACAAATTCTAATGCTAAGTTGCCTTCAAAGGTTTTGAAAATTGTAGAATATATTGCAAAACTTATGAACTGCTGAATTTTAATATTTACGAAACTCACGGTACAAATGTGAAAAGTTTGAAGATTAAAAGGAAGTGTTTTGGATGCAATGAGTTCATTTCATGTACAATAATTCAGGGATCTTGTTAAGAAAAGTTTAAAATTCAAGATATTTATGAGTTAGTGGCATTTGAGATTGGCAGGGACTTGTTAACGGTGTAATTCATTTTTAAAACCTTCTCTCCCTAGCTTGGAGTACGTGAAGAGCTTTCTCCTATTAAAATTAGAATGAAAGAAAAAAACAAAAATAAATTCCATTTTGTAAAGATAATTTATGGAAAAATGTAGATGGGTTTTCCATGTCAGAGGAAACAAAGAGAATAATGGATATACGAAGGATACAGAATTTTCTTTTGAAGGTAGTGGAGGATGTAAAGCAAAAAAAAATGGCGAATCGATACTTGAAATTAGATGATGAATGTGTGGTGCTGAGCGTGGCACGGCAGTGTGGCATGCATATTGGAAAAATCCGTCAAGGAGTAGCGTAGACGTCCCGTATAAAGGCATCTTTTGATACCCTGATTTACCAAGAAGGAGCCATAGGTGTTGTCACTTTTCAAAACGTCCTCAAAACTTGTCTCTTCCAGTAGATTGACAAGGACGTTTTTCTAACCGCCACCAAACGTCGGATTTTGACAAATGAGCCCTTATTGATATTTGAGGATATCCTCACTGCGGTTTCCTCTACCTGTCCCTTTCTGAGAGTGGGTGACAGCCCGAGGACCGCCTTGCAGATCATTCATCATTTATATTGATCCCATTACAATGGAAGAAGTATATGGAGAAAGCACCTTAGAAGAGGAGAAAGTAGTGAAATGCGAATGGATTTGGAAGAGTAAATAAAAGTATTCCTGCTCTAATATTTCCGTCGATTCAAAATGTAGCCTTTCTATTCTAGTCTTTTTTTTTCTTAAAATAAAACCCTTGGAGATTTCTCTCAAATCCAAAAATCCTGACTTTCACTCTCGACGTCAGTATGGCGGTATTTTCCCTTTTGTACCAAAGTGGAGAAGTAGACAAACAAGGAAGTGATGGAATACTGTATCAACACTTCAACATTTCATCTTCCCTTTCAAACAAATCTAAAGTGAATGGGTTGGCCAAAGCTTTAGACAAGGCTCAAAGGAACTTTTGGTTTTTGTGCGGAGAAAGTTAAGCGTTTTCAAGTTTGAACTACGCTTTCATTTTTGTTTTATTCAACGTCTAGAAACGTTCCTAAAGATATGCATTCACAGGCTTTGTTTGCGGAAGCTCCGAGTTTTGCTGAATAAATTGAAACTCTGTCTGAAGTAGACACGATGATTGTTTTGTAGTAGATGACATCCATCTTATTTTGAGAGTCGTGATCTGCTTTTTCTTTAAAATAAAATGATGTCTACCTTACCAAAATTGTTTGCCAAAGGGTTTATAGATTACTTAGATAAGCTCTTTTTTTAGAAAAAGGAGAAAGTTTTAGTGAAAGTTTTTCTAGCCTCCAACAGAGCTTTATTAACTTTTTGCGCGTAGAAATGGAGGAGTGAAGTAGGGGAAGCTTAAGCAAGAATTTGACTCTGCGTGGATCTCATTTCGTATCGATTAAGCCAAATTGATTTTCCTTTTGGCTTCACGCATGAAACGATTGGGATTTGTCGAGATCAGATTGCAGTGACTGCCAAGATAGGACACGACACAAAAGGTCGTGGGTTGATTTGGGAAATGCTGGGCAGAGGCGAAAGTTTCTAAGGGCTCAGAATGGCTTAAAAAAATGTGGGCACCCTGTATGGGAGGTTTCGGGGGGAACGTTGTAGAAGTAATGCGGTATGGGCGGAGAGTCGTCCCTCTTTTGGCCCCAATAGATTCGCTTTCTATTTCCCAATTGATTTATGGCGGAGCTCACAACTGGAGACATTTAATGGTGAAAGTGGAGAGAGTGAAAGAAGTTGGAGATGCACTACCTGTATCAAATATCTTCCTGTATACTAAGATTCATCGCAAAATTCATCGCAAAGGGAGGGTTCGAGTGGAGAAAGTCTACATAATTCTTTATGTCCTGCTTTTCAGGCAGGGATTTATGGGTCATGGTTGTATCCAGCTCGCCTTACAAGCACGTCCTCGGAGTTCCAAATGTCAAGTACGTGGCGAACATGCATGGAAATGAGGCCGTTGGAAGGGAGCTCATGCTTCATCTAATCAGTGTAAGTAAAGCTCAACTTCATTTAGAAAAGTCTAAAATTCTTAAGGCACTTTCTAAAAAAAAAAGTTGAGAATTTTTTTTTTGCATCGAACTCGTGTCTTTGATTCAAAGTAAAGATTTTTCATTTATTAAATCTAATTTCTTCCTTAGTTCGAAGCCAATAAATTTCCCGTATACCTGAATTATTCCCGACACTTTCTAGGATCATTGAAATGTTTGTTTTTTAATTCTTGTTGTCTCAATTGATAAGTTTGTTTTAACTTTGAAATTAAGTCGTATTTAGCAGAGAGTATAGAATCACCACACTAAAAAAATTCAAAATGCCATTTTGAAAGTAATCCAGTAGGAAGTTTTTTTTTAATATCTGGGATGTGCAGTATTTTGTCTTAAGTTAAAATCGTCCAAAAAATTTTCTATTCATTGTGTTCAGTGTGTAAATACTACACCAAATTGTTGTAATTTTGGGAATGCATCAAGACTAGAAAAAAAATCTGTAGTATGATCTCTAGAAAATCTCTAGGAAATTTATTAAATCTGGAATCTAAGCCAAGCGGAGCTAATATTAAAAAAATTCCTTTGGTACTCCAGTACCTCGTGAAGGAGTACGGACGGAACGACTACGTCACGTGGTTGCTGGATAACACGAGGATCCATATAATGCCTTCCATGAACCCTGATGGCTTTGAAGTGGCCAAAGAAGGCTCTTGCGACGGTGGTCTTGGACGGTAAGCATTCGCCTAACAATGCCCTCATTGTATTTTTTAAGGCTCAAGGCCCAAGCTCCCAATTTTGAAAAGGGTTCTCTGAACTTCAAAGGGCCCTTTGCTTTGGTTACTTTGGTGAAGCAATCTCGCAAAAAAGTTTTGGAGACAAATGGGAAATGAAATTAGAGTCAGAAATAGCGTTTCCTTCACTTTGAAGCACTTTCACTTCAAGTGCATAATTAACTTAATTATTAAATAGCACACTGCTCGAGAAAGCAGAGTGCCCGGCCTCTGCATGCATAATTAACACAAGTTTTTAAAGACACTGGAAGCACAAATTTGGCTCTAGTTTTTTATTTTTTAATATGCTGCATCTTATTGTCTTGTTAGTTCGTAAAAAAAATAAAACCAACAAATGTTATTTTCTTCAAGTTATACCAGCACAGATGAAAAATATGGGTTACGCCATTGAAACTTTTTACTGTTAACAAATAATCAAGTTGATGTTGGGCTTGCCATATATCAAATAAGTCATTCAGCACTGTTAACAAATATCATATTTGTTAACGCAGAACGCGAACTTAGAATCTTTTACTCCAAGGTTGAGTGAAGTTAACCTGATTTAGAAAATTTGTTTTGTACATAAACGGGAAATTAAAATTTGTTTTAAATTTTTTCAAATCTCTTAACTATGTCCTTTCTCTGCTCTTTGCAGCTACAATGCCATGGGCTTTGACTTGAATAGAAACTTTCCAGATTACTTCAAGCAGAATAACGCAAGAGCGCAGCCTGAGACAGAATTCGTTAAGGATTGGATCTCCAAGATTCAATTTGTCCTTTCCGGAAATATTCACGGTGGAGCTCTGGTGGCTTCCTATCCATTTGACAATACGCCAAACTCAAGTAAGTACAAAATGTGAATCCGAATGTCTATGGAGAATGTGATTAGGATCACTTCTCAGCCTCCCTTCAGAGGGTCTTCTCAACAAAGTTTGGAACCGGAAGTGAAAGTTTTCCAATAAGGGGCTTTTAGAAGCTATTGCCTTTCTATTTTCTCTGTATTTGAAAAATATAAAATCATTATGCTCTATCACTCGTTACACTTGCAGTAATAGGCGAACAGAAATCTTGTGGAAAAAATATTTCATCTGCCAACTTTCACTTCCGGTTTGAACCTTCAAAAATCACCTCGATAAGACCCAAGCTAAATATCTCTTGACTTTCTCTCTCTCTTCTTCCACTCTGCAGAATTCTGTCGCTCATCTTCAACGTGCCAGTGTGAGTAACACGTTCTCCCTTAATTAACTTTTAGTACAGATGACATAAGAGCCAAGATCAAAATCAATAATTTCTAGTATCTAGACCCCTATCTAGCATTTCCAGTTTCCAGCTTTTACCTCAAACCCAGCTGAAATAGGAGCAACTTTCACTTTCAACCAAAAGTAGAATTATCACCCGCAAATCTAGTATCGGCAAAAGAGAAATTATTTTCAGCACTACGAACTTTCGGATTCACTAAATATCTCGGAAAAGTTGGCGCTGTTCTGTCGTTAGCCGCAGCGTCTATCCGCACTTGCCTTAACCACTTCTAAAGTGTGCGCTGTCACTTGACTCGCTGAAAAGAGATATGAGCACTCAGAAAAGCTACTTGAAAGCCGCTAAGGGCCTTTATGTCCTTCATTGAGTGCCAAAGGAAATTGTTCATAAGATCACGAGAGGGTAGAAACTTAATCAATAATGTGCGATTCTTAGGAAAATGAAAAGAAAATCAAGAGCCAGAGACGAAGACATGAATTTTAGAACGAAACGCTTTCAATATTTCGCTCTGCTCGTGCGCAAATGTAGGTTGGGTAGTTTCTCTTCTCTGTAAATTCTTGTTTGCCAAAATTTTCAAAAACTAAAGATAAGATTCGCTTTATTTTACCCTTACGGAAACCCCTGGATTTGAACAATCCATGTCACGTGCAGCCAAGTCAGCTCTTTGAAATCGCTTAATCAGCGGCAGAGAAATGGAATTACAACGCCATGACCCCCGTGAAGAAAAGTCATTTACAGCTAAACCCCTCCCGCAGATGCTTTCAGGTCATCTAGTTTCCTGGAAGGTTTGTGTAGCAGATGCTGGGATTCTCTTTAATTAAATCTTAGCCAAGAAAGTGTTTTTTTTTGCTTATGAGAAATTCATGAATTACAAGCAATTCCTTTTAGTTTCTGCAGAGTAACTTTTGGTCCAGCATTTGTGATCTCCTCTTCGAATTTTCGCTTGTTCCTTACGTTTGTTTTCTTAATACGGAAGAACAGAGGAACTAATTTGAAATTTTATTGCTAGTTTTTAAAAGCCTCTCATCCACCAAGTCCTTGTCACCGGATGACGACGTTTTCCGACACTTGGCCACGGTCTATGCGTCCAATAATCAGCGGATGTCGGAAGGAAGGGCCTGCCGAGGTCAAGAGCCCTTTAAAAACGGAATCACAAACGGGGCAGATTGGTATCCACTCATTGGTAAGCATCGCAATTCATTCCAATTCATTCAATTAAAAAAAAATTAAATCTTTTTAACTAAACGCGTGAAACAAAAATCGTCAATTTTTTTTATTAAGGCGGTATGCAGGACTACAATTACGTATGGCACGGTTGCATGGAAATTACCCTTGAGATCTCATGCTGCAAATACCCAGCAGCATCCGATCTCAGAAGATACTGGCAGGAGAACCGTGAGGTAAGACCTACTGTTTTAAAAATTCTTTTAAATTTAAAAAAACTTGTCAAATATTGAAATTTGAAAAACCCTTAAAGGCAGCCAAATTCATTGCATCATATGATTGATTTTTAAAAATCCACGATTTAAAAAAAAAGTCTGGATTGAGTAACTTAATAGTTCTTTACATTCGTACCATACCATAACTGTAGCGAAATGCACAGATTTCACTTTTAGCGAAGTGCACAATGTGCACATCTCTATTTTAATGCTAGTGTAACTTTCTGTATATACCCTAACGAGCATTGTTTTTACAACACACCTCATCCATCTTCTTCGGCAAGATCTTCACTAAAAGCCATTTGTCTTCTGGCAGTCATTAATTAGATTCCTAGGAGAGGCCCATCGCGGCATTCGGGGATTTGTCCATGATGAGTCTGGAAATCCTGTCGCTGGAGCTACCATGAAAATTAAGGACAAAGAAGTAGGCTTCCGAAGTACGAGATACGGCGAGTTCTGGAGAATTGTTTTGCCCGGTCGGCACGTACTGGAGGTAAGGGAGTCTTCCAGCATCAAGCACTTTTTTGGCCAATATAAAAACCTTCGTTTATTTATTCAAAATTTGGTTCAGGGCTTAAAAACAATACCCAGTTGGCTACACTAACCAAAATTTTTTTTAAAAAGAATTTTAATTCAAATTGTATTTAAATTTCTTGTAACTTTAGGTCTACGCTGATGGGTATGATCCTAAAGAGGTGGAATTCCTTGTTACAGAAGAAAGACCGACTGTTCTAAATTTGACACTTTCTCCAGCGTCGGTAAGCTCCCGCTGCTGATTAGGCCTTAAGTTAATTAGCACTTGCTTCCTAATTAAAATGGGTTGGTAATTAACGAATGGGGTGTGGGTGCCTTAGGAGCCGCTTTCTGCTGGACTTGCAACAATTTTCACGAAGCCATGGGGAAAGCGTACGTACGCTTCTTATCAGGACGAACTTCCAATTTCTTTCACCGTGACGACCACTTCCTCTGCTTTCTCTTTCTACCCAAGACGCCTACTTCTGCCATTAGTGCTCTCCATGCTTCTCAAATTGCCATAATTTAACACTATTAGCAATTTGATCTCCGCCAAACTTTTCGCGACCACTCTGTACATTTAGGTCGTGCCATTAACACTTAAACCTACGTTAGGCACGGATTCGGACAATCCAGCGATCCAGCTAGCTATAGCAAAAGTGATATTAATTCTCAAACTAGTCATTATTACATGGTGTGCCTCAGGGGACTACGAATTTCTTCCCTGGTAGCCTTAGTGTTCTTAATTAATTAGTAGGTAGCTTAGGTAACGCACCGCAATGGTAGGAAGACGCGTGTGAATTAGGACCAACACCTTGACGTAAAGTTATTTTTACCTTGGTACACGATTTGACCTTTCTACTACGCAAATGTAAGGTGGTTTAGCCTTAATCTTAATAAATGAGTGCCAAACATGTTACGGTAGGAGAATAAATAGTTAGGAAAAGATGATTTGTATCCAAGAATAAAGAGAAAGTTGCGAAATTGCTAAAAATTAAGTGGGCCAATTTACTCTAACATCTGAAAGATTGAAGATAATCGGGTCATTAAAAGCAGAGAAAGTTTGAATTTGAAAGAAATTACGGGGCTTTTACTGCGCTTTCACTTTTATTTCCAGTTTCGAATCAAAACTAAAATGCTGCGTGAAAGTTTTGTGGGTCCTAATGACAAGCCCATTTCCATTTTATTTCCGTTTTTCCCTTCCTAATGGATCATGTTAATGGGAGTTTGAAAGACTCGGCAATTTAAAAAGTCCCAATTTAAGTTGCTTTTCAGTTGCTACTAATTTTTGGCTGCGTTTTGATGCTATACTTAGAGAAAGTAGCAGGTGAAAGTTTGATGCTTTTGTTTCTCTACAAAAAATTTTATCTCTACGGTTTTTAACCCCTTCTGGTACTCAATTTTGCTTCTTTTATTATTTCAGGCTTTAAGACCTATTTCCCACTCGATCAACTACGATGCTTCAGCAATAAATTTTCCAACTACATAAATTGCTAGTCTACGGCGAGAAGCCGTCATCTTCTTTCTATTATCCACTGTTCAAATACTTTCATAAATCGTAGTTTGTAAATATCTCATTTATCGAGGGCTGTAAAACAAGGTTTGTTTGTACGAATCTCCTTCTGGGGTCTCTAAAACGGATACTGAAATCATGACTATTAAGTTAACGCACATTTAGTTGAAATATTAAATTTTGCTGTAATTATATTTCCATCAGACACAAAGTCAACTGGGGCCTGGAATACCACTGGAAGCGTCGTCTCCACTAGTCTTCGTAAAGCCCGCCACTGCTCAAGGCGGAAATTTACTCAACAATTTTAATAAATTGGTCACTTCTGTCTTTGGCCTCGGAAAGTGAAAGTAAAGCCGCCGTCAATTACGATTGTTACAATCATTCGATTGCAAATTTGTATATTTTCAAATCCTAATTTATACTCGTGTAGTCTCAAATTTAGTATAATTTAGCCAAACTTACGTCACGTCCTACTAAAAATGTTATGTCACGTTTACCATGATATTGAGAATAATAAAAAATGAATTATAAGTTGTTATGAAACAAACAAACTGCACTCAAGATGATACGCTTTTCAGTTTTCGTTTTCTTGAAAAAAATAAATCCAAAATTGTATACGAGTAATTTTTTTTTCAAAATTTCTGGAAATGGTAAGCTTGAACTTTAAACAACATTTTTCTTTATGAAAATCATGTTTAAATGAGACAGGCAAAAAAGTTGTTTTAAATTAATTTTTGTGACGATTATGAAAGGCTCCGCGCGAGTGCATTTCATTAAATATTGGTCAAGCTGGCGTGCAATTGGCTGCGCATGTCTGGAAGGTCTACTGCCTCGAGCACGGCATTCTTCCCAATGGAACCATGCCCTTTTGTCCGCCGGACCGTGGCGCTTTGACAGAAACAATTTTCAAGGAGCACGAGAACGGTAGTTATGTCCCAAGGGCCCTATTTATCGACTTGGAGCCAAATTGCATTGGTAAGGGTCTAAAATCAAGCTTTAAATTACTCTGCTTTAAATAAATTAGAAGTAATCTTCACTGTTGTTTTTTTTAGACACAATTCGTACCGGTTGCTTTCGAAATTTGTTTCATCCGGATGCATTCATAGCGGGGAAGGAAGATGCTGGCAATAATTTTGCACGAGGCTACTACACAATGGGTCGCGAGTACAACGGAATTTCGATGCATCGTATCAGACAGATGGCTGAGCAGTGTGACAACCTCCAGGTTTTTTAAAAAACTAATTTTTTGTTAAATAAAATTAAAACAAATTAAACAAATTTTGATAAAGGGATTCAACGTTTTTCGAAGTACTGGCGGCGGTTGTGGATCTGGTCTTGGTTCATACCTCTTTGACAAATTGGATATGTACTTTGGAAGGAAGACGATGATTTCATACGATATCATTCCATCGCCTCAAGTACATTTTGAAATTAGAAAATGACCCGTTTCCAATTAATTGGTACTCTACATTACCAATTTATTAGATTAGAAGCGAAGTTGTCGAGCCGTATAATGCTATTTTTGCAAATCACGCCGGAGATGGAAGGATAGCCGTTTCTTTCATCTTCGACAACGAGTCGCTGGGCGACATTTGTAGCCGTCGCCTCGGGGTCACCAATCCCCGCTTTACGAACTACAATCGTCTTCTGGCTCAAGTTATTAGCGGAATGACTTCGATGCTTCGCTTTGAAGGTGAAATTTTGACATTCCAGGAAGATTTCACGCTTAATTGAGTTGGTCTTTAGGTGGGAGTCTAAACGAATTCCAAACGAATTTAGTTCCGTTTCCCAGGATTCGATACCCAATTGTGTCTTACGCTCCAGTTGTGACTCCAGATACGGCAAGTTTTGATTCAAGTTACTAAATAAATAGGAATTGCCATTTCCCTTTGAACTTTTGCTCAATTTACTCTGAATGAAATGGTAAAAAGGCGGCCTTTGAAGAATTTGCGATGCCCACCCTCTTGGCGAACGTTTTCGAGCGGAAGAATCAATTGATTAGGTGCAATACTCGTCTAGGGAAGTACATGGCCATGTCATTTACGTTCCGTGGAGATGTGTCGCCGAATGAAGTGAGCACGGCCAAGTGCCTCCTTCAAGGCTCCCGAAAATTCCCACCCAAAATCAGATTCGTAGAGTGGGCCCCACCTGGATTCAAAGTGAGCTAATGAGTGATCAATCAAGATTGAATGACTTGATTCAAAAATTAATCTTCCAGGTGAATCTCTCGTCTCGACCTCCAGTAGCCGTTCCGGAAACGGAAATGGGCGCTTCTCCGCGGGCTGTTGTCGGGATGGTAAGAAAATGGATGCCAAAGACCGCTCACCACTTAAAAAATCAATTTTAAAAATATGATTTTAGATGAACACAACGGCCATCGCTCAACCTTGGGAATGTCTTCGTCACAAATACGCCCTCATGTTCGAGAAGAAAGCATTCGTGCATTGGTACACAGCCGAAGGTAATTGAGTAGTTATAAAGCGCATTTGTTGCAGATTTACAGTAATGTTGCAATTTTTTCTTATCGAAAAATTATTTTGTAAACTACGGTTTTGGTGTAGAATAGTACCAATATATCTTGAACGCAATTTGCAAGAAATATTAGAATTTATGAGTGGATTTAAATCCCTGGCGTTAAATTGTTCTCCTTGCAACTCTTATTTGAAAATCTATTGTAACCCCGGAATAAGTTGAGAAAAAAAAAGCAATATGAGCTTGTTTGAAAAATGAGTAAGCGTTAGGATTTGACACTTTAAATTGCTTTTGTTTCGACGTGTAGGAATGGATGAAATGGAGTTTGTAGAAGCTCACGAGAATATGAATGCGCTCCAAGTTGACTACGCTGATCTTGAGCACGACGGAAGCTGTGCTCGACGCGGGCAGGATTTCAGTTTGAAATTTCAAAAATTGGACTATACGTCAACGTTTCGATCCTACGGCATGATTCCAGCGATTGTCAAAAATCCTGAGCCTCCCACGCCGATTCCAATTGCTGTCCTAAAAAACCAGGCCAAGATCAACGAAGGTCACGGAGGTTGCATCACTTGAAGCGTTCCAGCCCCACGATTCTTCAAATTAAAAAAAAATTAGCCCAAATTGAACCGTTGTTCAAACACTTGAACAACCAAAATTGAAGGCGGAAGAAGCTGCTATTTTAAAATGGTGATTAAAGGACCCTTTCCATCAGTGGGCCCATTTCCATTTAAAAAGCATTAGCGCCATAAGGCCCAATGTTAACTTTGTTTGTTTAATGACAAACTTCGTAGTCAACACAATTGACATTTCCTGCTA